>ML360228.1:0-51170 GCA_005239505.1 Nicotiana paniculata | reverse complement strand
TATACGTAATATTGTTGGCGAACAAACAGTTGAAGCGATGAATATCAAAAAACAATAACGATCGTAAAAGCGAAGAACGGGAGAGAGAGAGAAAAAGATCGTAAAAGCGGGAGAGAGAGAGAAAGATCGTAAAAGCAAAGTATAGGAATGGAAGTAGAGGAACGAGGTTTACTTGAAGAGAAAGTAGGCTTGACTGTTGTAAAAGGGTAAAATTGTCTTTTCGAAAGGCTTTTAACAAAAAAATGGGTACCGGTGCAAACATAAAAACAAAGCAGGTACAGATTAAAGAGGGGCGCCTAAATAGGGCGCCCCGTGCAATTTTTACTTTTTTTTGGAGGCAACTATTTTCTCAAAACTATTTAGTGATGTACGCTTCTCCCGTCCCCAACTTCTTCTTCTTCCCCCTTCTGGTTGTGAACACCCCCCCTCTCCCCCATATATTTACATCTCAAAAAGCAAAAACAAACTCAATAATTATTCAAGTCAATCTTCAACAAAGATCCAGGTTCAAGATTCAATTTGATTCTCTTATGGTTCATCAAAATTTGGATCATTTGCATGAATAGCCACTTTCTTGGTCTGACCAATCTCATCATTTGAGTAAAAAATACCTAAATGACTATTCATCGACGGAATAGTGAGACAGAGAAGGGAGATGAGAATGGAGAAGAGATATGAGATGAACAAGGAAGAAGAAATCTGGGAAGAGAGATGAGATGGAGGCATTGATTTTCTTTTTCTTTTTCTTTAAGGAAATTATATATAATAAGTGTTTTTAGTAGATAAAATATAAAAAATGACATGGAATATGATGTGTCATCCACGTCAAGCAAGTGAGATACACACAGTCAGAGGAGTTTAAAATATAGATTTTGAACAAGTTAAAAGTGTTTGAATGAATAAAAGTGAAGTAGGAGGATTGATATGTCAAAGTGACACAAATATAATAGGTGTCACTTAGACCCTTCTAACTTAAATAAAAATAAAATATATGGCCACATAAGTAGCCATGTCAGCAAAAATATGAGTTTTATTCCGTTCTAGCTGGAGTTCTGTTTAAAGATAGGGGTATGTCTAATAACTTTGCTGACAGTAAGATTATTTTTGTCTTTGAAATATAACAAATGTCAAATGTAAACTATTTTAAAAAGTAGAGGGGCAAATTTGGCCCTTGTCCCTTTTAACTTTGACATTCAACTTAAAGTTGTGGTTGCAAGCGTACAAATTATAAATTGCTGCTTAACGCTATAATAATAAATTAGTTAAATTAAAGCTCAAAGTCTATACTTCTACTTGTTAGTTGTTAACAGCAGCATTTCAGTGCTTTTACATAAAAAACCTAATTTAGCATAGGATTACCTTCTTCCTTTATGATTCAAAGAGTAATTAATAACAAAATGCAGTGGAATCAATGAGCTTTAATATATGGTCACTAAAGTTACAAGTTGATAATTGTCAAAGTAATACTTAACAATATCACAATAAATTTATTATTTTTTGAATACATATGGTTGGTTTAAGATTTTTTTAAATCTTGAATTCTTTTAAAACATTTTTTTCCAATATTTAGATGAGTCTTCTTTAGCCTAATCACAACAACAACAAATTCAGTGTAATTTCACATATGAGATTTGAGTCGGCTTAAAATATAATAAAATAAAGCAACAAACAGTAGCAATAAAAATGTAATACGAGCAAACGGCACATCATATGATAACAAAAAACTAGGATTTCTTGAACTTAACCATGGTGTCAACATTTATTTTAAAAAGAATGACATAATGTCACAATCCTTCAGCAGGCTACGTACGTTGGTAGCGTCTTGGCTGTCTAGACTGCAAGACACCTGTACCTGCATAATTTGAAAGAATATATATAAATAACATTACCGTTATTTTAGTGTTGAGGGGAAACAGAAAACACCAAAATCAAGCATATGGTGCTCTATCTTATCATATAGATATAGGCCGCAACCCAAAAATGCCTTATTCATATTTAATAATATAATCATGATATAGAGCCAAATGAAATCATACAATTTTGTAGCTTGTTTGGATCGGAGCGTATTTTGTCTGGCATAGCATACCACACAATCTCTCTTAGATCAGATAGAGCATCTCCATATGGCTTCTTGTTTGTTTGTTGGTATATATATATATATATATATATATATATATATATATATATATATATATATATATATATATATATATATATAGCAATGGACCGTTCTACTTTCCTATCACAATATGCACCTTTTAATTTTAACCATATAAATAATGCAAGTTAGCTACTAAGATAAGGCATCTTTTTTGGATATCTATAATAACCTAACCATTCGGGAAAGCAAACCATTGGGTGGATAACTTGTAATATTATTCTTGGTTAAATTCATATAAGTAAAAGAGTGGGAATTGATCCGTTTTCAAGTGTATCTCATTGACTCATTCTATAAGGAAATATATGTTTCATATAAGTAAAGTTAATTAATTTTGTATTGATAAACCATATTAATTGTTCACAACTATATATACCAAACCAGAAATACATCAAAATTGTCTTTTGCTATTATACGTAATTAATTTCCAAATATCTAGACTTTATTTCATAACGTTAAGGAACCTATCACAACAAAAGTTAAACTTATTGATCTTTATGTATTACTTTATTTCTTTTCAATTTTTTTTTGTCATTATGCTTTTACTGAGCCGAGGCAGAAATAACCTTTTTTATCTTTACAAGGTTAATTTAAGTAATGTTTGCACCTTTCTCAGACCTCACTACTTGTTGAGATTACAATGAGTTTCATTTGTTGTTATTGTTATTAATATTGCCTTAATTACCACGATTTCATATACATAAAACCTCACCAAACCTCTCTACTTTTTTTTTTATGCTCGTAAAAGCTAACTATATTTATGCATGCCAAAAACCACAAAAATAACTAGGCTTACTATAATTTCAGTCCTCCAAAAACTTAACCTACCTAATGGCTTATTCTCTATTATCTCTTTCCAACTCCAGCTCAACCTTTAAGCTTTCGTTTGCAGCAGCTATTGTTGTTGTGATAGCTGGCTCCTTCTTCTCATCATCACTTGATCAGAATTCATCAATTAATAATCCATTAATAGAGAGAAGGTTTGAAGAATCACAAGTAATTGGAATAGTGGGCGCTGTTGGGCCGGAGAGCTTTGCCTTTGACCCTCACGGTGATGGTCCTTACGCCGGCGTTTCTGATGGCCGAATTATCAAATGGCTCCGAAATGAGAGCCGCTGGCTGGATTTCGCCGTCACATCGCCGGAGAGGTATGGTTTTATCATTCTTTTTTTTTTCTTTCTATCTTATGGTTGTTAGAATAACATGTATATGATCTGTTCTTGACGTAAAGAGCTAGAATTAGTCAACAAGGAATTAACTAACATATTACGTATAACATGCTCTTTCCATGACTACTTTCCTACATAAAACACTTTGGTAGTTCTCTCCTTTCCCCATCACCACTAAGACAAAAATAAAAATAAAAATTTGTAATTAATTTTTTTATTACCACTTCGAAGAATTGAAGCTATACAAATTTGTGATTGAGTTGGACTGCAATAACAGGGATGGATGTGAAGGTTTTCATGACCATACTGATACTGAGCACAGATGTGGGCGCCCATTGGGTCTGGAGTTTGATGAAAATAGTGGTAATCTATATATTGCAGATGCTTATTTGGGCCTCCTTGTTGTAGGCCCAAATGGAGGCCTTGCTACTAAAGTTGCTAAAATGGCAGAAGGTGTTCCTTTTGGATTCACCAATTCACTCTGCATTGATCAAACTCATGGAGTCCTCTATTTTACGGATAGCAGTACTACATTCTCAAGAAGGTAACCCTTGCATCTAAAATATCACTAAAAATTTTTTGAATTCATAATTTTCACAAGTATAACGAATTCAATTGTGAGAATATATATGTTGAGCTCACTAAATTTAAATTTTGGATCTTTGACATACTTTGCTAACATTTTCAGGAGCTATGTATCAGTCATAGTTAGTGGCGACAACACAGGAAGGCTAATGAAATATGACATGCAAAGCAAGCTAGTTTCAGTTCTACTCAAGAATCTCAAGTTCCCAAATGGAGTAGCCATTAGTAAACATGGTGATTTTCTCCTTTTTGCAGAGACAACCACTTGCAAAATCTTCAAGTTTTGGCTCAAAACATCACAAGCTGGCAGTGTTGAGGTTGTCTCAGAGCTCCCAGGTTTTCCAGACAACATTAAACGGAACAAAAATGGAGAGTTTTGGGTGGGAGTTAACTCAAGAAGAAGCAAATTCTTAGACTGGCTTCTCCCCAAAGCTTGGATTAAAAATTATTTGGCTAAAATCCCTTTTGATATTACTAAAGCACATTCCTACTTGGCAAGTCTTGGTCTTGGTGGGGGTGGTTTAGCAGTTAGACTTAGTGAAGATGCCCATATAGTGGAGATTTTAGAGGACTCAAAGGGCAAACGATGGAAATTTGTCAGTGAAGTAAATGAAATAAATGAGAATTTGTGGGTTGGATCAGTAAAAATGCCATTCGCAATTAAAGAGAAAATGACACGTTAATTACGAAAAGTTTTACACACTCCATTTTCTTTTAAATTTTTTCTTTTGGAGACCCGGGCAAGAGAAAGGGAAAAGGGAGACGTCCGATATTACTATTACAAGGTTGGAATTTTAACATCAAATTCTTACTAATTCTATTTCTTTACGTATTTTAATTGTCTTTTCCTTTTGGAAGAGAGATACAAATGTAGTTCATGACAATTATATTACAAGGTGTATATTCCGAAGAATTTACCTGAAATTTTTAAAGTTTTAACAAATGGAATATACGTATATATTGTATGTTTTATTTTAGCCAATATGCTTTTGTTTATGTTCGTCGTAGAACTCTTGCACTATTTCCTACATTAAGTTCTTGTTCGGATGGTTTTACATATTGTTTATAATATATTGTATCGTATTGAAGTGTTTTGATGAATACTAATGTTTGGATAAAGTGTATTGCTTGATATCCTTTTATAATGTCATGTACAAACAATATAAAGAATAAACTTGTAACATTACAAAGAGACACAACAGACTTATTTTACAAATTGTGTATGGTAAAAGATAAATAGAATTATTTAATACTAAGGGAGGGCAACATAATGGAAAAAAATAAAGTAATAACGCGATCACACCAAATTGATCATTACATAAATTGACATTTTTCATCATTATATAACCATAGATTCGACAATAATACAATAAATTAAAATTTAAGTAATAACTAAAATAAATATTATATTTAAAGTAATACAATACAATAAGTAACAACCATCTAAACAACATTTAAATAGATATGCAGGAGATGATAACTTGTTTTGAAAATAAATTGCCAATATTAGGTTCCTAAATAGGAGGGGAAAATACCTTTCTAAATTCTAAATGAATCTAGTTAATTTTTTGAACAACTTCACGAATTCTTCATTTTTTTTAGATTAACCAAAAAGTCACTTGATTAATGAACTAATTTGTGTCTTCTGTTATGAAATATTATATGGATATCCACTAATCAAATATAACTCCCACTATTCTTCTTCATTATGTAGATAATTCCCACTATTTCTCACCATTATAATTGTAATTCACACACCTCCATAATCTTCCCATGATCTTCCCTCATGTTCTCATAGTTAATACCATGTTCATGACATCCCTTTGTCTTACCTCAATGTTATCCTATAAATAGAGGGTTTGGGTATCACATTGTACACACTTGAATACATGGAAGAAATAAGAATTCCTCCTCTCTTTCGTTCTATATCTCTTATCTATTTTTTTGTTTTATGTTATTGCTTTGAGCTTAGTTTTTTAACAATTTATTACGTATGCCATATTAATATTTTGTTTGCTTCATTGTCCTGGGAGTATTATTTTTCAATTATACCATGAATTATATGTTTAATTTATGAAAATTTAAGAGTTGATGTAATTTACCGTTACTTGGCCATTTAGTTTCATTTGTGCCGAAAAATAAGATGGTTGGATCAAGAATAATCATGTATAATTCTAATGATGGTTGCCTTGATTAAAAAAAATTACTAAGGTACATATAAAGCACCTCTGCTTTCGAATGGCAAATAGGAGGTATGATCTCATGAGCCTTATATTCCGATGGTATAAGATAATAATTTAACTAAATCAGTATTATTATGAAATGGAATTCTGATTATATGGTTATAAAACCATAATATTTTTTAATTATACATTGTTTCATAAAATTTATGAGATGCATATTTAGTTGACATAAAGTAAAAATACAGTGTATGACAATTTTCTTTCACGAGTCTTTTCTTTTAATGCACTTATTTATTTGGCAGTTCTACGGAACCATTTATTTATTTCAGTATGAAATTTGATTAACTATAAATTTCGTAGCATGAAAGACTATGTAGGAATATCATGTGAATGTATGGGCAAAAGATTAAATATTGTAACGTGTTTTGCTATGTCAACTTTAATTTTATCTTGGATTACTAAATTGACAGAGAAGCCTATTTTGCATTTCAACGTAGCTAACTGTTGCATATCGCCTTTTCTTGTATAGCAATAATCTTTATATAGGTTATTATTGTTATGCATATAATCACGAAGTGTTAATATTTTTTAAAGGTTTGAGGGTGAGTCCCTAAGCATTTTGGCACAATATGATATTTGTTAAGTGTAAGACGATGGATTTAAGTCCCGGCGCACCATGAGGGTAAGACATCGAGTTCGAGTCTTGATGCTCCATGATGGTAAGAGTTGGGTTCGTGTCCCAACTGAATATGGCCTAACATGCCTTATATGGGTAAGGCATTGGGTTTGAGTCTCGATGCACCATATTGATGATATAATGATGACTAAGGATAAATAATGTGTTTTTCATGAAAAATCATGAAACTTGTCCCACTTGATTCGCACCATTCTTGAAGTGAACATGGTAGCGGTGCATAATAAGCCTAAATAAAGATAAGTAGTTGACCAATGAACGTGGTCGGGCCAAAGATCAAAATAATAGTAGTCATCATTATGGTAATTATAAAAATGAGAACAATAAGGGTTCTCAAAATAATCCTTCAAAGGTGAAGAAAATATGTATTGATGTGGTATGTTAATACGAAACACGCTCACATGATTATAATCCATTAATTGAAATTGTGACTTGTGATAAGTATTGTAAATGCAGACTCATTCTGGAAAGTGAATGTGAAAATATATACTTCATGTGATAAAGATTATGCATAATAATGTGCTTATGTATGGCTGGATAAATATCACACCTCGCCTTTAAGGGAGATTTAAGAGAAATAAAGATAATAAATTTTATAATGTGGTTATATGACTATGTCTTTGGTCGCGTATATGTGGTACGCCAAAAATATTTTGTCGTGCCTTATAAAAGGTTATTAAAGGCAAAGTTAAAGTAAGAAATGATTCTGCTTATGATAATTTTGACCATGGCAATTATTATGATATTTCCACCGTGAAGGAGACATTCAACATATGGATGGTGTGACAAAAGATCTTGTAGTACAAAATTAACTAAGAGCTCCGAAATAACTAATTTGTTACTATCCGGATAAATGAAATTGTCTTGACATTGATATTGTAGTAAGTCTCAAAAGAAACTTTTTGAGTTTCAAATATATTAGTCAAAGTGGTTGGCATTTGAGACTATAAATGGAAAAAATATTAAATATCTTCATATTACTATAATCGCACCGGATAAATAAGAAAGTTTACCCGACTTTTCTTCTATTTGTACTACAAATGTGTTGTGACACCCCGTAAATTTGAATCGGTTATGGATGCATTAAATGAGTATTAACGTGATGGTAATCAATTGGTTATGATAATATGCGTATGAGGCATATCATAAGTGATTTTGGGTCCAAGGAGAGACCTAAGTCTAAGCCAAGTTGGAAATTACATAATAGACTAAAATTTAAAATGAGTATGCACAAGACTACACTTTGGACGATCATATCTACAGATATATAAGCTTTTAGGTGATTCACAACCTATAAAATAAAATATCTTTGAGTTTAGTTTCTAACACTTCAAACCGTTCATCATTTAGACACTCCTACTAGAAGTTATGACAAAATTACCAAAAGCTGACAGAATTTTACACTACAGCGCCGCCCCATGTGGCGCAGCTGTGAAGATTTGGAGAGCACTTCCAAATTTCGTTTCTAGACACATTTTTCATTACCGCGTCGTCCCATGTGGTGTCCCATGCGACGCGGCTGTGCAAATCTTGTTTTTTTTTCAACCCGACCCTATTTTGATATAAGACCTTTGGGGTTATTTTCCCCACTTCGTTTGGCGGATTTTGGAGCTCTTCTCCACTCTCTCAAGACCTCCAACCCCTCCCATCTTCAAGGTAAGCAATCCCCATTATCTTGGTGAGAATTCCATCATTTATACACTAGTATTGATGAAATCTACACATAAAATACTTAGATCTTCAAGAGATTTCTTCAAGAACTTAAAGGAGAATTTTGCAAGATTTCTCCCAAAAAGATTGAAGGTTCTTTGTTCATTGTAGTATCACTAAGGGGAAAAATTAAGATATGTGAGGTTAAATCTTTACGTCTGGGAACGTTTATGATTCTCCCTACGTCCCATTCATTATGACGATTACTAGTTTCCTCAAAAAGTAATTATGCTTTAGTTCCATGAAGAGTCGTAGAACTTCTATTCTCTAGATGGCATAGTTTCATAATCATTCAATATTATATGAGTTTCATTTATGACAAATCAACTTATTATGAGTACACATCTCAGTCTAGTTCTATTCATTATTCCAGTGTCATGTAACTCAGTATGGTTCATTACTTTAGTACATGTATTGCAGTATGATTCTCAGTTCCTGATTCTGAATTCCTAAATGTTGAAAACTTGTATTTGGGCCCGAGGCCGCAGTTTATACTTTATGCATTTTTAGGCCTGAGGTCGCAGTTATGTATACGTATACTTGGGCCCGAGGCCGCAGTTTGTGCAAAATATATATATATATATATATATATATATATATATATATATATATATCACAGTCCATTTATTCAGATAAACAGTTTGGTTCATCATTCAGAAGAGGAAAGTATTCATAATCTTACTTCCTATTATTAGTTATCAGTAATTTTTTCCTTCAGTTGTTTTATACCAATGCAATTCAAATGTACTGACGTCCCTTTTTGCCCGGGGCCTGCATCTTGCGATGTAGGTAACGGTTTACAGGTTGACGACCCTGCTTGCTAGGACATCTCGTATCAGCTATTGGTGAGCCCCTGTCTTTCGGGGAATTATCCCTCCCTTTTCTAGTCATTATAGTATTTCAGTTAATAAGGTATACCGGGGACCTTGTCTCGGTAAACAGTTAGCATTTCAGTATTCTTTAGAGGCTTCGTAGACTATAGTTCAGTCAGTCAGATGTTAGCAGGCTTTTATATGTTAGTCTTATCGGCTACTCGTTTATACTTGCAGACTTTTCAGTATTTTCTGCATCTATGATATTTCAGTCAGACTCTTTAGTAGATCATCATGTTGTATATTTCCATCTAGCTTACAGTTATACCACATGTTGATCCAGCTATACGGTTGGTTCGCTCGGTCACATATAGTCAGGCACCGAGTGTCGTGTTACGCCCAAGCCATGGTTCGGGGCGTGACAAAGCTTGGTATCAGAGCACTAGGTTCAAGAGTCCTAGGGAGTCTTTGAAGCCGTGTCCAGTGGGGTCACTTTTATATGTGTGTGTGCCACACGTGTAAATAGTTGACCACCAAGACATCTAGGATTATTCCATTTCTTTCGTACTCTAGATTGTGCACTTAGAGCTATGCTTTCAGGAATCTTTCTAACTCGTGCGAATCGCGTATTTCAGAAAAATGCCTGCAAAAAGAAAGTACACCAGGAGGGCCTCAGCTACTAATGCTGCTCAGGAGGAGGACACTCCGGCCCAGGGGGTTGCATCGGGCTCAGTGCCCAGTGCTTCAGACATGGATGTCAGGGGAGCTATCCAGTTGCTCACCCAGATTGTTGCTACTAAGGCTCAAAGGTAGGGAACAAGTGTTGTTCATGAGACGGGTAGTTCCAGGTCCAGGGAATTCCTCAACATGAAACCTCCAGTCTTCACAGGGTCCAAAAAGGATGAGGATTCGCAAAACTTCATTGATGAGGTTTAGAAGATACTTCTAGTGATGCATGCAATAGACACTGAGGCAGCAGAGCTTGTTGCGTACCAGCTGAAGGATGTTGCCAACAGTTGGTATAAAACATGGGAAGAGTCCCGAGGGGAGGATGCGGCTCCTGCAACTTGGAAGGAGTTTGCATATGCATTTTTTGAGCATTTTCTACCCATTGAGGTCTTGGAAGCTAAGGCTTTGGAGTTTGAGAGACTCAAACAGAATGATATGAGTGTGAATGAATACTACCTAAAGTTTGTCTCTCTGGTTTAGTATGCTTCGAAAATGGTACGTGATATGAGGGCCAGAGTTAGGCGGTTTGGTTTGGGGCTTTCAGATGATTTGTTTGCTGATGCTAATATAGCTGCTCAGAATAATGACATGACCATCACTAAGATGGTTGCCTTTGTTCAAGGGAATGAAGACAGGTTGAAGGAAGAAGAGCGGCTACAGAGAGAGAAGGAGAGGGAATTCATTAAGAGAGCTAAGTCTGCAGGAAATTTCAGCCATGGGGGATCTCAAGCAGGAGGCAAGCGCCAGTTCTTCAAGAAATCAAAATCAGGACTTACTCCATCTTCAGCTAGTGCACCAGTTCAAAGGTCAAAGTTCAATAAGAAAAAATAGAATTTTAGAGCAGCAGACTCACAGTCACGGGCTAGTATGGGCTACAGAGTCCCTGGTTACCCTATTTGCAACACGTGTGGTAAGAGGCACCCGGGGTTATGTTGTTCGGGCACAAATGGTTGCTTTAGGTGCGGTCAGCAGGGCCACTTCTTGAGGGATTGTCCATCAACAAAGCATAACAATGGAGGCAATGTAGCTCAGTCCACTAACTCAGCAGCCCCTCATAACTCTCAGGCCCAACAAGGGCGTGGTGCAACAAAGTCTAGTAATGTAGGCGGTGGTTGAAACTGCTTATATGCACTGGCATGCCATCAGGATACAAAGGCTCGTAGGGATGTTGTCACAGGTATGCTAACAATATTCACTTTTGATGTATACGCTCTTATAAATCCAGGATCCACCCTATCTTATGTAACCCCATATATTGCTAAGAAATTTGGGATAGAACCAAAAAAGGTGTATGAACCCTTTGAAGTGTCCACTCTAGTTGGAGAATCAGTTATAGCAAGATGTATCTATAGGGGATGTCCAGTCAAAGTGTGTCATCATCTTACTGTCGCAGACTTAGTGGAATTGGAGATGGTAGACTTCGATTTGATCATGGGCATAGATTGATTAGAGTCATGTTAAGCCACAGTGGGTTGTAGAACCAAAATAGTAAGTTTTGAATTTCCCGGTGAACCAGTCTTAGAATGGGAGGGTGATGCAGTAACACCTAGGGGTAGGTTTATTTCCTATCTTAAAGCCAAAAATATGATCTCCAAAGGGTATATCTATCACCTGGTTTGAGTTAAGGATGCAGATGCTCAGATTCCCACTCTCCAGTCGGTACCAATTGTAAATTAATTCCCAGAAGTGTTTACCGAAGATCTTCCTGGAATACCTCCCGATAAGAGAGATTGACTTTGGAATTGATCTACTCCCAGGAACTAAGACGATATCTATCCCGCCTTATAGAATGTCTCCAACAGAGTTGAAAGAGCTAAAAGTCCAGTTGAAAGATCTTCTAGATAAGGGATTCATAAGGCCAAGTGTCTCACCTTGAGGTGCACCGATCTTGTTTGTCCGAAAGAAATATGGGTCCTTGCGTATGTGCATTGACTATCATCAGTTGAATAAACTCACCATCAAGAACAAGTACCCTCTTCCCAGAATAGATGATTTATTTGATCAACTTCAGGGTGCCCAATATAATTACAAGATTGACCTCGGGTCGATATACCATCAGTTGAAGGTTAAGGAAGTCGATATTCCAAAAACAGCTTTCAGGACTCAGTATGGGCATTTCGAATTTTTGGTAATGTCATTTGGTTTAACGAATGCACCAACAGCTTTCATGGACCTTATGAATATGGTCTTCAAGCCTTATCTTGATTTGTTAGTTACTGTGTTTATTGATGATATCTTGATTTATTCCCGTAGCGAGACTGACCATGCAGAACGTCTCATAATTGTGCTGCAGACACTGTAGGATCACAAGCTATATGAAAAAATTTTGAAGTGTGAATTCTGGTTGAAATCAGTAGTGTTTTTGGGCCATGTCATCTAGGGGAAGGCGTGAAGGTGGACTTTCAGAAAATAGAGGCAGTGAAGAATTGGCCTAGACCCACCTCAGCATCCGATGTAAGAATTTTCTTGGGTCTAGCAGGCTATTATAGGCGTTTCGTAGAGGGATTTTCTTCTATATCGTCCCCTTTGACTAGATTAACTCAGAAGAAAGTCAAGTTTCAATGGTCAGACGCTTGCGAGAAAAATTTTGAGGAGTTAAAGGATAGGTTGACTTCATCTCCAGTCTTGCCACTATCGGAAGGAACTGAAGGGTTCGTTGTTTATTGTGATGCATCAGGGGTTGGTCTTGGATGTGTATTAATGCAGCATGGTAAAGTCATAGCCTACGCATCGAGACAACTCAAGGCTCACGAGAAGAATTGCCCGACTCATGATCTTGAATTAGCAGTTGTGGTGTTTGCGCTTAAGATCTGGCGCCATTATTTGTATGGGGTGCATGTTGACATTTTTACAGATCACAAGAGTCTCCAGTACATCTTCAAGCAAAGATAATTAAATCTACGTCAGAGAAGGTGTCTCGAATTACTTAAATATTATGATGTTGATATCCTTTATCATCCGGGGAAAGCAAATGTTGTAGCCGATGCTCTCAGTCGGCGTTCTGTGGGAAGATTAACTCATGTTGAGGCAGACAAATGAACTATGATGAAGGAAGTCCGCCGCTTAGAAAGTCTAGGAGTTCGACTTTTGGACTCCGAAGATGGTGGTGTTGTTCTTCAGAATAGGGCTGAATCCTCCTTAGTAGCCGAAGTGAAGGAAAAATAGTTTAGTGATCCTTACTTATTGCATCTGAAGGAGGGAATTCATAAACACATGACTACGGCTTTTGAACAAGGGGGAGATGATGGTACTATGAGGTACAGAGGCATACTATACGTTCCAGACGTAGACGAGATCAAAGAGCGGATTATGTCAGAAGCCCACAATTCCAGGTATTATATTCACCCAGGTTCCACAAAGATGTATCATGATCTTAAAGAGATTTATTGGTGGAACAATATGAAAAAGAACATAGCAGATTTTGTGGTTAAGTGTCCAAATTGTCAGCAGGTGAAAGTCGAACACCAGAGGCCTGGTGGTCTAACTCAAAGTATAGAAATTCCCGTTTGGAAATGGGAGATGATAAACATGGACTTCATAACATGTCTACCTCGCTCATTTCGAAAGCATGATTCGATTTGGGTGATTGTAGACCGACTTACCAAGTCAGCTCACTTCTTGCCAGTGAAGACTACGGATTCGGCCGAGGATTATGCCAAGTTTTATATCCAAGAAATTTTCCAATTGCATGGGAATCCTTTGTCCATAATCTCAGATCGTGGTGCTCAGTTCACAGGGAACTTTTGAAAATCCTTTCAGAAGGGATTAGGCACAAGGGTGAACCTCAACACTTTTCATCCTCAGACAGATGGCCAGGCGGACCGCACCATTCAGACTCTTGAGGATATGTTGAGGGCGCATATTATCGATTTTAAAGGTAATTGGGACGATCATCTACCTCTCATTGAGTTTGCTTATAATAACATAATCACTCTAGTATCAAGATGGCACCGTATGAAGCTCTGTATGGGTAAAGGTGTAGATCACCAATTGGTTGGTTCGAAGTTGGAGAAGAGAAATTGTTAGGACCCGATTTGGTCTATCAGGCTATGGAAAAAATCAACTTGATACAAGAGCATTTGAAAATGGCTCAAAGTCGCCAAAAGTCTTATTCGGACGTGCGGCGTAGAGACTTAGAGTTTCAAGAGGATGATTGGATATTTATGAAAGTTTCGCCTATGAAAGGCATTATGAGATTTGGAAAGAAGGGGAAGCTTAGTCCCCGCTATATTGGGCCATATAGAATCCTGCGAAGGATCGGGCCGGTGGCTTATGAGTTAGAATTGCTACAAGAATTTGCGGATGTACACTCAGTGTTTCACGTGTCTATGTTAAAGAAATTCATATGAGACCCTTCTCTTGTGGTTCCTACAGAGACTATAGGGGTTAAAGACAGTCTGACTTACGAAGAAATTCCAGTGGATATCTGATGAGTGGTGATTTTACAACTCATTTTAGTCTTTTTCGTTAGATTTTACATCCTTCAATGATAACATGAGGTCGTTTATAGTGTCTATTGTTTGAATTTCAAGAAAATGATGCCACGAAGTGATTTGCGATGAATTGAAGTGGAATTGAGCAAAAATTGGTTGAAAGAGTACAAAACTCTCCAGGGATTCCACACATGTGGAACACAGATCGCAAAAGCAATCTCGCACCTGCGGCGAGAAGTCCGCATCTGCGGAATAGAACAATCTTGCCTGGGATCGCACCTGCATGTCAAGTACCGCAGAAGCGGTCCCGCATCTGCACTTTGGAAGACCGCATCTGCGGAGCCGCACCTGCGAGGATTCTTCCGCAGGTGCGGGCAACGGGCATCGGACCTGCATAGTTTAGGCATTTCACATGTTCCCAATCCCAAACCCAATAATACTCGACCCAACGGATATTTTGAACATATTTTGGTTTATTTTCAGTCTTCTACACTAGAGAAGAACAATCTTGAAAGCTAGGGTTTGCACACACACTTGGGTTTTGAACATTTGAAGCTTGTGGTTAAGGATTTCTTACCCATTTATGTTTATTTATTCATTTTCTTGCTTTGTATTGAATATTTAAGTATGTAGTATTTATTTCCAACACTCAATCTTGTTTATGGAAATATTAATATTTAAAGTGTGGATTAAATACCTTGTTGTGCTTATGTATTGAATGATTTTTCATCTTTTATGAAGTGAGTTATTGTTTCTTTAATTATTATTATTCTTTAATATTTCCAAAGGTATTATCTAACCCTAGGACTCGCCCATTAACTCTGAATTAATTTTGGGAAAGATAATTTGGGGTTGGGAAAGATTAATTAACAAGAATTTGAGGGTTTAACCCTCATTTTATAGATTCTACCCAGTAATAGGATTGAACTACTTGTAGCCATATCCAGGTGTGATTGATCTCTTGATTGTGCTAGAGATAATTCAATTAGGAAGTCCTATTATTCTTCGGAAGAAGCTAATAAAGAATTATTATCCGTAGCTAATTAACATAAACTCGCTCATATTTGTAAAATCGTGAAATACATTGGATCGTTACTTGAGTGTAATTCCCGATGCATCCATATTTGTAGCCATTGATCATTTTACTTGCTTTCTAGGTTAGTTTACATTTTCGCATTTAGGTATAAATATTTTCTAAACCAAATTCTAAGTGTTTGGCATTGCATGATAAGTGATAATTCTCTTACATTCCTAATCGCCTACATATTGTCTCTGTGGGATTCAACCCCAACCTAGTTGGGTTATTATATTTAACAATCGACCGCTTACACTATTTTAAATTGTAATTTGAGCGTATCACTATCCTTGATTGTCAAATCCGTAAGCTCATAACTAAGGAAATTGCTTAAGTGAAAGTGCTTTGGAGGAATCAAAAGGTTGAAGAGGCTACATGGGAAGCCGAAGAAGACATGAAGTCCATCTATCCCCATCTCTTTGAGGATCAAGCAAAGAATCTATACGGTAAAAAACCTTCTCCTTCAGACTATATTACAATCTCCATGTCTTTCAGTGTTTAGTTAGTTTAATAGCCATTCAGCCTAGCACTCAGTATCTCGTCGTTCAGTAATCGTGTATTAATTCAGTTTAGTATGCAAGTGTTAATGAATGTTCATGTTCCCACCAGACCCATTTAAGGTCCGGAGTTAGCCGAAGATACAACAAGGACTATCATTCATGGACGACTGATCCCAAGGGGGAGATAATGTAACTCCCCGTAATTTGAATCGGGTGTGGATGCATTAAATGAGTATTACCATGATGGTAATTAATTTTTTATGATAATAAGTGTATGAGTCATATCATAAGTGATTTGGGGTCCAAGGAGAGACCTAATTCTAAGCCAAGTTGGAAAATTACATGATAGACCAAAATTTCAAATGAGTATGCACAAGACCACACTTTGGACGATCATATCTACAGATATATAAGGTTTTAGGTGATGAAAAACCTATAAAATTAAATTTCTTTGAGTCTAGTTTCTAACTCTTTAAACGTTTGTCATTTGGACACTCATACCAGAAGTTATGACCAAATTACCAAAAGCTGACAAAATTTTACACCACTGCGGCGCCCCATGCGGCACGGCTGTGCAAATCTTGTTTTTTTTCAACCCGGCACTATTTTGATATAAGACCTTCGGGGGTTATTTTCCCCACTTCGTTTGGCGGATTTTGGAGCTCTTCTACACTCTCTCAAGACCTCCAACCCCTCCCATCTTCAAGGTTAGTAATCCCCATTATCTTGGTGTGAATTCCATCATTTATACAATATTATTGATTAAGTATACACATAAAATACTTAGATCTTCAAGAGATTTCTTCGAGAACTCAAAGGAGGGTTTTGCAAGATTTCTCCCAAAAAGATTGAAGGTTCTTAGTTCATTGTAGTATCACTAAGGGGCGAAATTAAGGTATGTGAGACTAACTCTTTACGTTTGGGAACGTCTATGATTCTCCCTGCGTCCCATTCATTATGACTATTACTAGTTTCCTCAAAAAGTAATTATGCCTTAGTTCAGTCTTCTACACTAGAGAAGAACAATCTTGGAAGCTAGGGTTTGCACATACACTTGGGTTTTGAAGATTTGAAGCTTGTGGTTAAGGATTTCTTATCCATTTATGTTTATTTATTCATTTTCTTACTTTGTATTGAATATTTAAGTATGTAGTATTTATTTCCAACAGTCAATATTGTTTATGGAAATATTAATGTTTAAAGTGTGGATTAAATACCTTGTTGTGCTTATGTATTGAATGATTTTTCATCTTTTATGAAGTGAGTTATTGTTTCTTTAATTATTATTATTCTTTAATGTTTCCTAAGGTATTAGTTAACCCTAGGACTCACCCATTAACTCCGAATTAATTTTGGGAAAGATAATTTGGGGTTGGGGAAGATTAATTAATAAGAACTTGAGGGTTTAACCCTCATTTTATAGATTCTACCCAGTAATAGGATTGAACTACTTGTAGCCATATCCGGGTGTGATTAATCTCTTGATTGTGTTAGAGATAATTCAATTAGGAAGTCTTGTTAGTCTTCGGAAGAAGCTACTAGAGAATTATTATCCGTGGCTAATTAACATAAACTCGCTCATATTTATAAAATCGTGAAATACATTGGATCATTATTGAGTGTAATTCCCGATGCATCCATATTTGTAGCCATTGATCATTTTACTTGCTTTCTAGCTTAGTTTACATTTTCGCATTTAGGTATAAATATTTTCTAAACCAAATTCTAAGTGTTTGGCATTGCATGATAAGTGATAATTCTCTTACATTCCTAATCGCCTACATATTGTTCTCTGTGGGATTCAACCCCAACCTAGTTGGGTTATTATATTTGACAATCAACCGCTTACACTATTTTAAATTGTAATTTGAACGTATCACTATCCTTGATTGTCAAATCCGTAAGCTCAGAACTAAGGAAATTGCTTAAGTGAAAGTGCTTTGGAGGAATCAAAAGGTTGAAGAGGCTACGTGGGAAGCCGAAGAAGACATGTAGTCTAGATATCCCCATCTCTTTGAGGAGCAAGCAGAGAATCTAGAAGGTAAAAAACCTTCTCCTTCATAATATTACAATCTCCATGTCTTTCAGTGTTTAGTCAGTTTAATAGCCATTCAGTCTAGCACTCAGTATCTCGTCAGTTTAGTAATCGTGTAGTAATTCAGTTTAGTATGCAAGTGTTAATAAATTTTCATGTTCCCACCAGACCAATTTAAGGTCCGGAGTTAGCCGAAGATACAACAAGGACTATCATTCGAGGACGAATGATCCAAATGGGGAGATAATGTAACGCCTTTGAATCGGGTGTGGATGCATTAAATGAGTATTACCGTGATGGTAATCAATTTGTTATGATAATAAGTGTATGAGTCATATCATAAGTGATTTGGGGTCCAAGGAGAGACCTAAGTCTAAGCCAAGTTGGAAAATTATCTGATAGACCAAAATTTCAAATGAGTATGCACAAGACCACACTTTGGACGATCATATCTACAGATATATAAGGTTTTAGGTGATGAACAACCTATAAAATTAAATGTCTTTGAGCCTAGTTTCTAACTCTTTAAACGTTTGTCATTTGGACACTCATACCAGAAGTTATGACCAAATTACCAAAAGCTGACAAAATTTTACACCCCCGCGGCGCCCCATGCGGCGCGGCTGTGCAAATCTTGTTTTTTTTTCAACCCGGCACTATTTTGATGTAAGACCTTCGGGGGTTATTTTCCTCACTTTGTTTGGCGGATTTTGGAGCTCTTCTCCACTCTCTCAAGACCTCCAACCCCTCCCATCTTCAAGGTTAGAAATCCCCATTATCTTGGTGTGAATTCCATCATTTATACAATATTATTGATTAAGTATACACATAAAATACTTAGATCTTCAAGAGATTTCTTCAAGAACTCAAAGGAGGGTTTTTCAAGATTTCTCCCAAAAATATTGAAGGTTCTTAGTTCATTGTAGTGTCACTAAGGGGCGAAATTAAGGTATGTGAGACTAACTCTTTACGTTTGGGAACGTCTATGATTCTCCCTGCGTCCCATTTATTATGACTATTACTAGTTTCTTCAAAAAGTAATTATGCCTTAGTTCAGTCTTCTAAACTAGAGAAGAACAATCTTGGAAGCTAGGGTTTGCACACACACTTGGGTTTTGAAGATTTGAAGCTTGTGGTTAAGGATTTCTTACCCATTTATGTTTTTTTCTTCATTTTCTTACTTTGTATTGAATATTTAAGTATGTAGTATTTATTTCGAACACTCAATCTTGTTTATGGAAATATTAATGTTTAAAGTGTGGATTAAATACCTTGTTGTGCTTATGTATTGAATGACTTTTCATATTTTATGAAGTGAGTTATTGTTTCTTTAATTATTATTATTCTTTAATGTTTCCAAAGGTATTAGCTAACCCTAGGACTCTCCCATTAACTCCGAATTAATTTTGAAAAAGATAATTTGGGGTTGGGAAAGATTAATTAACAAGAACTTGAGGGTTTAACCCTCATTTTATAGATTCTACCCAGTAATAAGATTGAATTACTTGTAGTCATATCCGGGTGTGCTTAATCTCTTGATTGTGTTAGAGATAATTCAATTAGAAAGTCTTGTTAGTCTTCGGAAGAAGCTAATAGAGAATTATTATCCGTGGCTAATTGACATAAACTCGCTCATATTTGTAAAATCGTGAAATACATTGGATCGTTACTTGAGTGTAATTCCCGATGCATCCATAATTGTAGCCATTGATCATTTTACTTGCTTTCTAGCTTAGTTTACATTTTTGCATTTAGGCATAAATATTTTCTAAACCAAATTCTAAGTGTTTGGCATCGTATGATAAGTGATAATTCTCTTACATTCCTAATCGCCTACATATTGTTCTCTGTGGGATTCAACCCCAACCTAGTTGGGTTATTATATTTGAAAATCGATCGCTCATACTATTTTAAAGTGTAATTTGAGCGTATCACTATCCTTGATTGTCAAATCCGTAAGCTCAGAACTAAGGAAATTGCTTAAGTGAAAGTGCTTTGGAGGAATCAAAAGGTTGAAGAGGCTACGTGGGAAGTCGAAAAAGACATGAAGTCTAGATATCCCCATCTCTTTGAGGAGAAAGCATAGAATCTAGACGGTAACAAAGCTTCTCCTTCAGACCTTATATTACAATCTCCATGTCTTTCAGTCTTTAGTCAGTTTAATAGCCATTCGGTCTAGCACTCAGTATCTCTTCAGTTCAGTAATCGTGTACTAATTCAGTTTAGTATGCAAGTATTAATGAATGTTCATGTTCCCACCAGACCCATTTAAGGTCCGGAGTTAGCCGAAGATACAACAAGGACTATCATTCGAGGACGAATGATCCCAAGGGGGAGATAATGTAACACCCGTAATTTGAATCGGGTGTGGATGCATTAAATGAGTATTACCATGATGGTAATTAATTTGTTATGATAATAAGTGTATGAGTCATATCATAAATGATTTGGGGTCGAAGGAGAGACCTAAGTCTAAGTCAAGTTGAAAAATTACATGATAGACTAAAATTTCAATGAGTATGCACAAGCCACACTTTGGACGATCATATCTACAGATATATAAGGTTTTAGGTGATGAACAACCTATAAAATTAAATTTCTTTGAGCCTAATTTCTAACTCTTTAAACCGTTTGTCATTTGGACACTCATACCAGAAGTTATGACCAAATTACCAAAAGCTGACAAAATTTTACACTACCGCGGCTGTGCAAATCTTGTTTTTTTTTTCAACCCGACCCTATTTTGATATAAGACCTTCGGGGGTTATTTTCCCCACTTCGTTTGGCAGATTTTGGAGCTCTTCTCCACTCTCTCAAGACCTCCAACCCCTCCCATCTTCAAGGTTAGCAATCCCCATTATCTTGGTGTGAATTCAATAATTTATACAATATTATTGATGATATACACATAAAATACTTAGATCTTCAAGAACCCAGAGGAGGGTTTTGCAAGATTTCTCACAAAAAGATTGAAGGTTCTTAGTTCATTGTAGTATCACTAAGGGGCGAAATTAAGGTATGTGAGGCTAACTCTTTACGTTTGGGAACGTCTATGATTCTCCCTCCGTCCCATTCATTATGACTATTACTAGTTTCTTCAAAAAGTAATTATGCCTTAGTTCCATGAAGAGTCGTAGAACTCCTATTCTCTAGATCGCATAGTTCCATAATCATTCAATATTCTATGAGTTTCATTTATGACAAATCAAATTATTATGAGTACACATCTCAGTCTAGTCCTATTCATTATTCCAATATCATGTAACTCAGTATGGTTCATTATTCCAGTATCATGTATTGCAGTATGATTCTCAGTTCCTGATTCTAAATTCCTTTTGGGCCCAAGGTTGCAGTTTATGTTTTATGAATTTTTAGGCCTGAGGCCGCAGTTATGTATATGTATACTTGGGCCCGAGGCCGCAGTATATATATATATATATATCGCATTCCATTTATTCAGATAAATAGTTTGGTTCATCATTCAAAAGAGGGAGCATTCATAACCTTACTTCCTATGTTTAGTTCAGTTATCGGTTATCAGTTTCAGAATCTACAATTCTTTCCTTCAGTTGTTTTATATACCAGTGCAATTCAAATGTACTGATGTCCCTTTTTTCCCAGAGCCTGCATCTCGCGATGTAGGTAACGATTTACAGTTTTACGACCCTGCTTTCTAGGACATCTCGTATCATCTATTGGTGAGCCCAATCTTTCGGGGCATTATCCCTCCCTTTTCTAGTCATTATAGTGTTTCAGTTAATAAGGTATACCGGGACCTTGTCTCGGTAAACAATTAGCATTTCAGTATTCTTTAGAGGCTTCGTAGACTATAGTTCAGTCAGTCAGATGTTAGCATGCTTTTATATGTTAGTCTTGTCGGCTACTCATTTATACTTGTAGACTTTTCAGTATTTTCCGCATCTATGATATTTCAGTCAGACTCTTTAGTAGATCATCATGTTGTATATTTTCATCTAGCTTACAGTTATACCACATGTTGATCCATCCATACAATTGGTTTGCTCGGTCACATGTAGTCAGGCACCAAGTGTCGTGTTACGCGCATGCCATGGTTCGGGGCATGACATGTATAAGCATTATAATGGAATCACATGCCATAGTAAATTAAATATTTACTGAAATAAACATCAGTTGGCATGACCGATAGGCCATCCCGATTCAATTATGATGCGAAAAATGATTGAAAATTCGCATTGGCATATATTGAAAAATTAGAAGATTCTTCAAGAATTCTCATGTACGACTTGTTCTCGTGGTAAATTGATTACTATACCAGGTGGGGTTGGGATCGTATTCCCTTATTTTTGGAACGTATAAAAGGTGATATATATATGGGCTCAGTCACCTGCCATGTGAACTATTTAATTATATGATTTTAATAGATGCATCTATTATATGGTCACATGTGCGTTTGTTATCAACTTGATGTTTGAATTTTGCAAGGTTGATTGCTCAAATTATTAGAGCACAGTTCCAAAATATAAATTATGATAATTATCTTGATAATGCGAGTTTAAATCCAAGTTGGTTTAGCAGAAACTGTATGCCTCCAATTAAGCTAAATCATTAGTTATGAGAATAAAACGACCAAATAGAATTTTGTTATGAGATGTATTATTTAATATACAACAACACTTGTATGCATCTAGCCAAGTTATGATAAATTATCCCTATCACAATTAGTTTAGGGTCAGGAACCAAATAATTTCCATCTAGAAATATGGATGTGCTATATGATTTAATTATCCCACCACAATGCACAAAGATGGATTCCTAAAGAATGTTGGGAAATATGTTGGTAATCCCAACATTAGGGGAAGAAAATGGGCAGCTGAAAAAGTGATATGTGGAATAAATTATTATGAATACATCTAGATCCTCGTACAAGAAAATGTGAACTTGAAGTTCAAGTGATAATTAATTTCCGAAATATTGCCAAGCACATTTGCTGACCCAAAGCTAAATATTATATTTCAGTTGCTAATGCTCCAAATAGAGTAAAGTCCATGATGGACATAGTCTATGGAACGCATGGAGCGTAATAGACTAATCGGTTCCAAAGATAAAACTCCTTGAAGAAAGAGATGAGCAAATGATAAAGATGGTCATACTAAGGAGGCAAGTGCTTTATAAGAGCACCATGACATAACACTTTATAAGACCTCATGGGAGAGGTTTATGTACCTGAAAATAACGAGATCTCAATAAGTTATGTCTTTATTGTGTGATGATGGAACCGATGTAAAATGATCATCGATGATATTGTTGATATAATGCAGCAATATTTTTAATCTTGGCGAGGATCTTCAGCTCAAATCTGTCATGGAAGTTGGACAGATAAACGATTGGTCAATAAAAAATATGCAATCAAGATTGAATTCACTTGGAAAAGGTGAAGTTTTGAACTGATAGTCCCAACACCTAAAAGCATAAAGCCAGTAGGTTACGTAGATGTCATAGCATTGATTATATGGAAATAGGTTCCCTTGTAGTGGATCAGTTGCTTTCATATTTTAGTCTAGCAATACCTAATAAATTTGATATGAGTATATAAAAATCATTGAAGGATTTAAACTATTCTGAAGCATATTAAGATTCCCAAAATATTTATTAAATAAATCTTCAACAGATCTTTATGTGGATTAGAGTAATCATGGAGCACATGATTTATGTTTGTGTCTATTACAATTGGTGCACTATGTATCTTGCTAGAAACATGAATATTACAATATGCTAGCGAGATATAGTTAATTCCTATATAAAGATACTGGAATACTATTAGGATTATGTTGCAAAAGGAATACCTGATATAGATTTGTTTATTCTAACAAATATTGTCAAGATTTTGTTGGTTATGCAGATGCAGACATTTTCTGAAGATCGTTCTTCAAACAATATATTTGCATGTGGGGGTACTGTCAAATTATTAATTCATAAGGCAGACAATTGGTGATACTTATTCAAGTCATGTCAATATACTAGCAACTGATAAAGCAAGTGACTAAACACACAACATATATGTGACTTTTCTTTGAAGAGAAGATTCTAATAATAGTGAAGGCGATGATATTTGTTTATCTCAATTAAAATAAGGATATATTGAAGGAGACATAATAAAGCATATATTTCATCAAAGTTCTTTATCAGACACAATTTTCACCGAGCGGTGAAATAAATGTTCAACAAATTTGTTCACTTGATAATTTGGTGTTTTGTTAAGTGAAGCGCGAGCAACCTCAACATTTGAGAATTTGGTATACAAGATCGGAACACGTTATCTCGGAGAAATAAATTGATGTTTTCATCAGGGGGAGGCAAATACGCGTTGTACTATTTTTCCCTTAGCTAAGATTTTATCCCACTCAATTTATTCTGGCAAGTTTTTTAATGAGGCGGCAAATAATGCGTATTACAAGATATGTGTAATCTTTTTCTTCACTAAGATTTTTTTCCACAGGTTTTTTTTAATTAAGGTTTTAACGAGACATATTATATGTGGACATCTAAGGGGGAGTGTTATGAAATGCATATAATGCGTATTACAATATATATATTCTCTTTTTCCTTCACTAAGATTTTTTTCGACAAGTTTTTTCTTAGTAAGGTTTAACGAGACACATTATCTGTTGACATCTAAGGGGGAGTGTTAATTAATACATATAATGCGTATTACAAGATATGTGTACTCTTTTTCCTTCACTAAGATTTTTCTCCACAAGTTTTTTTCTTAGTAAGGTTATAACGAGACACATTATATGTGGACATCTAAGGGGGAGTGTTATGAAATACATATTATATGGATGTCCACTAATAAAATATAACTCTCACTACTCTTCTCCAGTATGTAAATAATCCCCACTACTTCTCACCATTATAGTTGTAACTCCCACACTCCATGACCCCCCCATGATCTTTCATCATGTTCTCATAGTTAATACCATGTTCATGACATCTCATAGTTAAATAGAGGGTTTGAGTATCACATTGTACACACTTGAATACATAAAAGAAATAAGAATTTCTCCTCTCTTTCTCTCTATATCTCTTATCTATTTTCTTGTTTTATGTTATTGCTTTGAGCTTAGTTTTTTAACATCTTCAATAATCTAAGGATATTTTAGTCTTTCAATTTTATAGGGTTATTTTCATATTTTATTGCTAGTCTGATTTTTCTAATTTGTGATTAATGAATTTTATTTTTACGCCTTCCATAAAAAAGAGCCCCGATTGAATATTGGTGGAAGAGTCCTGGGCGGAAAAATCAGCAAATCTGAGACTCCTTCTTGGGAAGAGTTCACCCTAAGGAATCAGGATGGAGAGAATCCACATGTCTGTGAGAGCGAGGCCTCTGTCGCCAGAAGATGCAAAGTGCAGCCCCTGGAGAATCTCCGGCAACTCTATCTCCATTCCCAACCAGCCCGCCAAGTTTGATTTTGGTACTCTCTCTCACTTCTCTCTCTAAGTTTTCCCCTTTTTCTCATCATCTACTAATCTTGTTTCTTCACTTTTTACTTTGGATGTGCAGATAGAATCTTCGGGGAGGAATGCACGACGCTTGAAATCTACAAAGCTCGAACTAAAAATATTGTTTCTGCTGCAATTCAAGGATTTAATGGTATTTTACGCCTCCCTTTTACTTAATTTTTGGCATTTGTTGTAATTGTCGTCTTATTTATTTTCCACTTCTGCCGGCCGCCGGGTACAAGTTTGAAATGCAGTTTTCCTTTTTTATTTTTTATTTTTTATTTTTGAATTAAAAACACTGTACATGTTACTAATTGAGCTCCTAAGACACTTTAATAGAGAGATGTTGTGTGTTTAAACTTTAAGAATGAATTCAGTGCAGTTGGGAGGGCTAGAAGGTTAGCAACAAAAAGTTAAGAGGCATGCTCCGTGTAAAGTTAAACATTAAAGAGCTATATTAGGAAAATGTCTTGTATTTTTCCTATTCAATTGGATAAGTTGTTTGGTGGCAATTTGTTTTTAAGTTACAGTACGTTGGTTATCGAAATGACAGTCCGGTGCCCAAAGCATCCCGCATTCACGCATGTGTTGGGGAAGGACCACACTCCCATGGGTGTAATGTCTACATCCTACCTAATACAAGCATTAGTAGCTATTTTCTCGCTCCAACCTGTGACCTATAGGTCACATGGAGACAACTTTATTATTGCTCCAAAGTTCCCCTTCTGTAGGTTGGTTGTCAACTTGATTACAAATTTGAGTAAGGTGACTTGCAACTTGATTACTAATCTGGAGTAAGTTAGCTGGCCACTTGAATTCAGCCTAGAGTGAGTTGGCTTGCAGCTTGGTTACAACTCGAAGTCAGTTGTCTTGCAATTTGATATGAATCGAAGTCTATGACAGCAAATTGATCGAATTGGTAACTAGGTGTTGGTGAAAGAACATTCTTTATAAATAGTCATCTATTGTTAATTGTTACTCCGAAATTGATTGGAATAAATTGTACTTAGGGTATTAGTATTCTTTCTAAAAATGACAGTAGAGAGAGGTGTCAAGTATATCGAGAAAATGATTTGGGCTACAGTTGCATGAAATTCATTGTAGTGTCCATTCTTTCTATATATACTTCTATTATAATGGAAGTCATGCTCCTGGACATAGGCATAATTGACTGAATCATGTAATTCTAGGTGTTCATGTTTTCGTTCCATCAGCGTTATCATATTTTGTTCTCCTATTTCAGTAAGATGTACTAGTTGATCCTTTTAGCGACATAACAAGATTCCAATTGATTGGGTACGATGTTTAAAAATGTTAAATTGACTTTATATTATAAGCGACATGGAAAAATATATTTAAGTAATGGTTGAAAATTTGATTTAACAGAGAGAATATCCCATTGAGTTTTAAATTTGAATAGTGTAGTAATTTTGAAAATATTTTGGGACGTCCCAAAATGAAAATAGTGTTGTATAAAATGAAAAAGAGGAAGTATATATACTAATGACACTCTCATACTATGTGAAGAAGATACAGTACGATTGAAATTCTTTAAGTTCATTCTCCTTGTGTTTGAAACGATATCTAGGTTACATATGATTCTAGCAAAATGTTGTAAGGACAGAGGAACTGGGAGGAGTTCTGGTTTTGCAAGATTAACAAAATACATTAGACATATCTGTGCTTGCCAATAGGAGCAGGTCACAAATCAGTTGACATCTGACATGGAGTTATTGGCAAAGTAGAGAGGAAAGCATCAAACTGGATTAGCCAATATTTGTCTTTGTTTTAGAAGGATGATGATGATCGGAAAGTTGAAAGAGCGGGACAATTATTGAAGAAGCTTAGGAGTTAAGCAAGGGACTAAGCTCCATTATCTGGTACAACAACAATTATGCCGTATTTCTAAAAAAGTTGGGGTTGGCAGTACGAAACCTCATTGAACATGTTTATAATTAATTCATCTAAACCAATTTTATACAAAATAAATATACAAGTGTTAGACATTCTATATAAAAGAAATCTAATAGGGCTAGAAGACTCCTATTTTTCTACCGAAGTATTGTTTATGATTGAAGATGAAAACGGTTTTTTGATTGTTCCTCGATATGGTCCATTTAACAAAGGATCATACATTTTAGGCACGTATTCTTTTTTAGTATCATCATTACACAATCTAGTCCTTGTTTCGAGTATATCGAGAGAAAAAGATTCCTTGTCTAGAACTTCAAGTCGATTTAAAAATTCCTTATTCAGATTATTACTTTTTTCTTTGTTGGTAGAAATCCATTGATTGTCCAGTTCATTAGGGAGCGTTTTTTGGAGTGACAATAGGGGTATCCTTCTTTTTATCATTTTCCAAAAAGTTGCTAAACTTGGCGGGTATGTAAAAGATATTCTTTGTTTTCCATCACTTTTACATGTGTCAAAAAAATATTGTGACATTTCCGTTCTTACGGCAAAATGCAGGACTTAAAATAAATATACTAACATGATTTCTATATTTATTAGTATCATACATATACATATTTTTCTTCCATTTTTGTTCTATCTTTCGCAAGTATGCATGGATTCCAAGAGATTTTAGGTCTTTGGAGATAACTCATTCAATGTGATTTTAGATCTACCTTGTCCTCTATTAACACCTTTATTCAGCATGGTTTATATTGCATTGATTCCATAAAAACAAAAATCTCTTGATCGTTGCATGTACACACATCAACCAAGTCAACATAAAACTCAAGATATTTCATCAAATCATGGAATGAAGAGATTCTACTAGTTTCCTAAACTAAATTCTTGGAGAAGAAAGAATTTTCTTTTGATACCACTTACTAAGTTTCTTGTTTTTACTTCCACGGACCGGTGCATTTGTAAGTCAATGCAGGATATGATAAAAATATCTCAAGAACATTCTCTCATTTACTGCGTGCTACTTGCAACTTCTGGCGATGATCCATTTTTAAGTTTGTCTAATCTTGCATGACTGCATATCCCTCTTAGTATCTGTATCTCGACACTCATTTTATGGATGTGTTAGACTTTAGCATCCGAACATTCACTCTCATATAATATTACTGGTCTTACAACTATTTTATAGAACGTACGATTCACTTTGGTAGGAAATTATCCATTTCAGCCATTCGATTCTGATTCTTTGTGTAACATTTTCTTCTATCATTACATATGCTAGAACAATGAGCCTAGAGATCTGGTCAAGAAATAATATGAAGTTCATTGTGAAAGATTTCTCTAAAGCTTTGATTTTCAATTCCTTTTATAGTCCACAAAGACATCAAAAGAAGATTTATGCTAAGAAAATAACCTTACGTCTAACTCAATTCTAATAACTAGCCATGAAATGAAAATTGCCGAAGTCTCTAAAGTGATTACAACCTATATATTCAACCAATATGTGATTCTAACACCCCCTAGTATGCTCACTATATATGGGGCCAATATTGGGTAATCAAATATCATGGATGAGTTTGACTCAGATACCATGTTAAAAAATGGACCAACTACCTAACCTAACCCCAAAAGATAAGCTACTGAGGTGAAGATTACCTAAGACCATATAAGAGACACTATACCATATCCTTAACTAACGTGGGAATTTTAACAATTTAAAAAATCAATGCCCCTTATTAGGACATGCGTTTGTTTAGAGGAAATCGGTTACGTTTTTCTATACAAAAAATTATACAAAAGAGGTCTGGATGTTTTGCTGTTAAAGTGGGCTTGGCCCGTGAGGCTAGCGTAACCCAACCGATTATTTGGATAGGGTTGGACTTAGATTTTTTTACCCATTCAAAAGAACCTAGGCTATTAGGTCTGACCCCAAGTCATCATGATGACTATTGAAGCTTGGCTGCGATTGGGCTCAGGCCAACTTATGAGCCAATTTTAAAATAAAATAATAGAAATAGCGGGTAGGCTATTGATAATCATAAAACACAAATAGCTAGACCACAATTACTATTTGCAGCCGGTTAGCCACATTATTTTGTAGCCAAAAATTAACATAAATCATTGAAACCCCACCCTTCTACCATTTCACTGTCCTCTTCACAACCATCCCCATCTTTCTTTACCATAAAGAAACAACAACAATTTGGTGCTCATACTTTTTTTTTATAAGGTAAATTGTATTAATCAAAATGGAGAGAAATCCCGTATACAAGAAGTATAACAAAAAGTAGAGAATTTACATCAGAACATGATTCTCTACAAAAGACGCCCAATCTTCTATATAAGTAGGGGATATATGAGTGCACCAAAAAGTGATTAAAGATAAAAAACTATTCTTAAGATGTGAAAAATGAGACTCAATCCCCTCAAAAGCTCTCTTATTTCTCCCCTCCCCCCAAACTATCTACATGAGAGCTAACGGGGCGAAATTCCACACCTTTTGCTTTCTTCTTCTACGAAAACCGGCCCAGTTATATAACATTTACTTTACAGTGCTTGGCATCACCCATTGAACACCAAAAAAATTCAGGACTATACTCCACAACGCCGAGGACGCAAGGCAATGCAACAAAAGATGATCAAATTCTTCCCCTGAGCTTTTACACATGTAGCACCAACTAACAAGTGTAATTCCTCTCTTTCGCAGATTTTCAGCACTTAAGATCACTCCCCTCACCTCTAGCCATGCAAAAAAGCAAACCTTCATGGGCTCCTTAGGAATCCAGATCGAGAAGTATGGAAAATAGGCCTCATCTCTCACCAACATACTCTGGTAAAAGGACTTTACGATGAACAAACCATCGCCACACAAACCCCATCTCCAAGAATCACAAGATGGTTGGGGCCTGTCTTGCCCATATAGCAGTGCCAACAAATCTTGTAGCTCCGCAATCTCCCAATCTTGCATGTTCCTTATAAATGAGAGGTCTTATACTACCCCTTTCATGCTCCTTGTGAATATGTTGGACCATCAATTCCTTCTGGTTTGAAACTTTGAAGACGTGGGGGAAGGAGACCCTCAGAGTATCNCCCCCGCCTTGTAAGTGATGTTGCCACTGAAGGCTTCCCAAATTCTTCATGATGCTCCTCCACATGCCACACCCGAAAGGTGCTGTGATTGCCTTGGTCCTCCAACCTCCTCCCGTGGAATCGTTCTTTTCTACTATGACCTCCCTCCATATAGCATGCTCTTATACCCCGAATCTCCACAACCACTTCCCCAATTGTTGAATACCCTAAGATCTTTTACTCCAAGTCCCCTCCACCTCTTTAGAGAAGTGACTGTCTGCCAATTCACTAGATGAAACTTTCTAGTTCCATCTGCCGCATCCCAAAGAAAATTCCTTTGAAGCCGCTCCAGTTTTATGTGATGCTCACAAGAGCTTGCAACAGGTACAAGTAATAGGTGGGCATACTCGATAAAGTGCTTTTAATAAGCACTTCCTTACCGCCTTTTGACAAGTACCGTTTCTGCCAGCCTGCTAATGTTTTTTCAACCCTTTCGATCACTGGATTCCAAACCGTAGTATCCTTATGCGAAGAGCCCAATGGGAGACCCAGGTAAGTAGTGGGAAGGGAGTCCACCTTACATCTGAGAAACATAAGACAAAGCATCAATGTTAGCAACCTCACCCTCCGGAAAAATCTCACACTTGCCGAGGTTGATTTTGAGTCCTGATACTATCTGAAACCAGTGCAGGACCTACTTCAGGTAGGTCAACTGACCCATATCGGCATCACAGAAAACCAAGATTTCATCCCCCAAAAGCAAATGAGAGACTCTTCGCGCATTGAGCACCCCGATATGAGCTGAGAATTCTCTCTACGATCCATTATTTTACTCAGAGCATCCATCACTAGAATGAATAGCATGCGGGATAGGGGTTCACTTTGCCTGAGACCCCTGGAGCTGCCAAAGAAATCATACGGGCTACCATTAACCAGGACAGAGAATCTGACTAAGAAAATGCAGAACTTGATCCATTCCCTCCATCTTACCCCAAACCTCATCCACATCATAATAAAATCCAGGAACTCCCAATTGACATGGTCGAAAGCCTTCTCAAGGCCCAACTGCATAGTAAGCCGGATTCTCTATTTTTCCTTCTGGAGTCTACAAGTTCATTTGCCACCAAATCAGCATCCAGGATCTGCCTACCTTCCATAAAAGCATTCTGGGAAGACGAAACAGACACGTCAAGAACCTTCTTGAATCTGTTGGAAAGCACTTTAGAAATAATCTTGTAAATGCTCCCCACGAGACTAATATGCTTGTAGTCACTGATACAAGATGCACCTTCTTTCTTAGGCACAATAGTAATAAAAGAAGTATTGATACTTCTCTCAAAAACACCGTTCACATGGAAGTATTCAATGGCTTCCATCAATTCCCCCTCGATGGTGTCCCGACAGAGCTGGAACAAGTCAAGGAGAAACCATCAGGCCCGGGGACCTTATCACCAGCACAACTCGACACAACCTTGTGCACCTCTTCCTCCTCGAAAGCCCTTTCTAGCCACTCACTGTCTCCCTCCCTTATGTGGTTGAACTCTATTCCCCCAAAGTAGACCTGCAACTAACTTCTTCATTGTATAAGTTCTCATAAAACCCCATTATCGCCCCTTTTACCTCCTCTTCTCCCTCAATCCTCACCCCATCCACAACTAAGGACTCTATGAAGTTCCTTCTTCGATTTGCAACCGCCACCCTGTGGAAAAACTTGGTATTTGAATCCCTGTGCCCTCGATTTTTGCCGCCAACAAGTTTCCTGAGCTATTGCTAACTTGACTATTTCCCTCTTAACCTCCCCCAATCTCGCTTTCTCAGATTCATCTAACTCTCTCGCCCCTTCCCCTCTCTCTAATCCCCCCAATTCATGCATAAGCTCCCTCATTTTAACCTTTACCCTCCCAAAAATCTCCTTATTCCACCTAATAATATCTCCTTTGAGCAATTTAAGTTTCTCGAAAGACGGAATGAAGGTATCCCTGATACCTCGTAGCATGTCCACCATTCTTTCACCTTGTCACCAAATCCTGGCACTTTCTACCATATGTTCTCGAATCGGAAGGGATCCCCCCCCCCCCCTCCCTCTATATCCATCTAGCAAGATAGGCAAATGATCCGAAGTCAGCCTAGGTAAAGGAATCTGCAGCACATTCGGCACTAGCTCATGCCAGGAGGGCGATACCAGAAATCTATCAAGTGTAGACCTTGAGTTACAATGCTCCACCCTGGCCCAAGTAAACCTTTCCCCTGACAGAGGAAGATCAATGAGAAAGTGATCATTTATGAAGTCAGAAAACTCCTCCATGGCCCTCGAAATCAGACTACACCCTAATCTCTCTTCTGGGAATCTAATAGTGTTAAAGTCCCCCTAGAACCCATGGAACGTTTCATTCCCCCATAACATTGGCCAGTTCATCCCAAAAAGATACCTTGGACCCTTCTCATACCGGTCCTTACACTCCCCCAAATCCCCACTCCACCCTACTCACTCTATCTTTGACAAGAGCTGCTAAAGAAAAAACTCCCTTCTTAATCTCCTTTACCTCCAAGCTTTTATCATCCCACATTAGAAGAATGCCCCCGCCACTTCCCGCTGTTGGGACCCAATCATATTTTACCCAACTACCTCCCTAGACACTCCTCATAATCACATCCGACAAAACTTCTATTTTTGTCTCCTGAAAACAAATTAGGTTAGCACCCCACTCTCTAAATCCCACTTTGATGATGGCCCTTTTGTTTGGGTCATTCATCCCCCTCACATTCCATGAAAGAATCTTAACTTCCATAAGTAACAATATCCCTCTTTTCCCCACCCCCTCTAACCGAGCTCCCTTCCTTCTGGTACACCAATACATCCCCTAAATTTTTGACAGCATGATATGATCAGATCTTAAAGAAACAAGTCAGTAGCAAAAATGCTCTAAGGCACGCTCCCCGAGATTCTTCTCTCTTCTTATTTCTAAGACTCCACCACCCCCATAAAAAGCCAAGATTCCCGCGACCAAACCCTAGTGAAACCCTCCGGCAATGAAGCTCTCATGCGCCGCCAACGTGCCATTTTTTCCGGCGAGATCCCAGCAACACCGGCACGTGTGGCTATTTCCGGCGACTTTTTCAAACTTTTTTCTTCAGACAGCCTCTTCTGGAGACTTTTCCGAGTCTCCCCGTCCCAGTTCCACCAAATTCTGACGACTTTTCTTTTTTCGGCCATTAAAGCCCAGATTTCGGCGACTGTTTCAGTTGTTCAGTACCAGAAAACTTTCTTCCCTCTCTATATTCTGTTTTCCACTTAATGTGACTTCTGAATTTTCTAACCTTTGAGATTTTTCCGGCCAAATCTCACTTCTTCTTTTTTGGTAAAGCCGCATCTAGAATATTATGGATTCTACAAAGAGAAACTCTTACTTCTCCCTAGAATCTAGAAAATTGGAAAACATGTCTTTCATCAAAGTTGCCTCATGGCCAGCCCTAGAAATTGGGGGAATATGCCATCGAAAGCTTGACGTAGGGCAGGAGCCGCACTTCTCGCTGTCTGAGGAGCACACTCTCAGGCACAAGGACTTCTTGAAATCTTGTCTGATTGGGTCTTTCTCCAAATGGGTTGATTCTCTAAAGGCTGTTAGGAACTGGGCAACAGAGTTATGGAATGTCAAGGACGGGCCGAAAATATCCCAACTGGGGGACACACAATATCTCTTTCACTTTGTCGATGAGTCTCAAGCTTCAAAAATTCTTGTCAAAGGAAACAAGTTGTTCGATGGGAACTTCTTAAAGCTAGACAGATGGATGAAGCACGATGGGTGCCTCGACCCTTGTTTCACCGGCGAATCATTGGTGGTCAACATGGTGGGTTTTCCGGTGCATCTTTGGTGTCTTTACCTATTCAAGAAAATGGAAAAATTTGTTGGGGTTTTATTGATGTCACTTGCAGTTTACACGATCTCTCGCGAGTGAGGATTGTGGTGAGGAAAGGGGGCAGAATCCCTGTCTCCACTGTGGTGGAAGATGGCTACTTGAGTTATAGGGTTTGGTTGAGTCCTGAATTTTGTCCTATCTTTATGCCTGAGATAGTGGTAGAAGAAAAGGGAAGGTCAAATAGAAGGGAGGGGAGGGGAAATCAGTCTCTGAGGAGAGGGGAGGGCTCACCGGATCAGTGGACTAAGCCAGAACCAGACATTAGATCAAGGAGAGACGGGAGGTTTATTTTTTGGAGAAGAGGACAAAATTTCAATAGGAGGAATAGACGTGAATGTGTTAGTGATGCGGGCTGGAAAGGCAGAATGGGCTGGTCCTCTTCTAATTATCATAGGGCCGGGCAAGTTTTTCAGCAAGTATAGGCATGGGCCTCCTCACATGGGTCCTGCAACTTTTCCCAATTCTATTAGAATTGATCCTAAGGGGCCCAAATTATTTCAAGATGCATTTGATAAGGTTCCTAAGCATATGGGAATGATCGTTCCTCCTTCTTCTGCCAATGGTGCTCCACACAGTGGAATTTCTTCACCGAGCTCTAGTGACCTGCACCCCTCTTTGATGGGCGCCGTTTCATGGGCAGCACCGGCTAAAGATGGTGTTGTTATGCCACAGCCACCTGCCTCTGATGGACCTAGCTTCATCGCCCCCACATCTGCTCATAGGCTTAGCTCTGCTGAGGTTACACTTCAAGCTTCTTCTTTTTCTGGGAAGACTGTTGAGAATGCCCCAATTGATGTTAGTGTCGGACCAGTATTTCCAGTTAATATGCAGCTAAGAGATCCATGCTATCCTCCTTCCTGCTACCCTTCTGGTGCTTCTGGACATTCCTGTAGCAGCGGGGTGCTAATTTCAGAGGTCGATATCCCTCAAGGAAAGGGTGAGATCCTTTCGGCACCTAAAGTTCCTATTGCTAGCAATGCTATGGTCTTGTCTTCCTCATGTAGGAGAAAGGAAAGGGTACATATAGAAGATGCCTGTCCAATTTCATCACGGATTGGAGGAGGGGATATGTCTTTCTGGATGGAGGATAAACTATTAAACTTTGGGAAGTTTCTAGGTGTTTCTTTTGAAGGGAAGGAAGATAGGGTGTTAGAATGTTCAGGGAGATTGAGCAACAATCTTTTTATGATGGTGAAGGGAGGGAGTTGGTTCAAGGTGTTAAGCATAATAATTTAGGGGATGTAGTGGTGTACCAGAGACGGGGCCGGGTGTGTGACAGGGAGGAAGGGAGCTCGGTTAGAGGGTGTGGGGAAGTGGGGGATATTGTTATTTATGGAATTTAAGGTTCTTTCATGGAATGTGAGGGGGATGAATGACCCAAATAAAAGGTTCATCATCAAAGTGAGAGTTAGAGAGTGGGGAGCTAACCTAGTTTGTTTTCAGGAGACAAAAATGGAAGTTGTGTCGGATGTGATTGTGAGGAGTGTCTGGGGAGGTAGTTGGGTAAAATATGACTGGGTCCTAGCGGTGGGAATTTCCGGGGGCATTCTTCTAATGTGGGATGATAGAAGCTTGGAGGTAAAGGAGATTAAGAAGGGAGTTTTTTTCTTTGGCAGCTCTTGTTAAAGATAGAGTGAGTGAGGGGGGAGTGTGGATTTGGGAGAGTGTACAGACCGGTAGGAGAAGGGTCCAAGGTGTTTTTCTGGGAGTAACTAGCCAATATGATGGGGTAATGGGACATTCCATGGGTTTTAGGGGGAGACTTTAACACTTTTAGATTCCCGGAGGAGAGATTAGGATGTAGTCTGATCTCGAGGGCCCTGGAAAGTTTTCTGAATTCATCAATGATCACTTTCTCATTGATCTTCCTCTGTCAGGGGAAAGGTTTACTTGGGCTAGGGCGGAGGATTCCAACTCAAGGTCTAGACTTGATAGATTTCTTATATCGCCCTCCTGGGATGAGCTGGTGCCGAATGTGCTGCAGATTCCTTTACCTAGGCTGACTTCGGATCATTTGCCTATCTTGCTAGATGGATGCAGAGTGAGGGGAGTGCGTGATCCCTTCCAATTCGAGAACATGTGGTTGAAGGTACCAGGATTTGGTGATAAGGGGAAAGAATGGTGGACAAGCTACGGGGTATCAGGGACACCTTCATTCCGTCTTTCGAAGAAACTTAAATTTCTCAAGGGAGATATTATTAGGTGGAGTAAGGAGGTTTTTGGGAGGGTTGCTGTTAAAATGAGGGAGCTTATGCGTGAATTGGGGGAACTAGAGAGGGGAATGGGTGAAGGAGTTAGATGAATATGAGAAAGCGAGACCGGGGGAGGTTAAGAGGGAAATATTCGAGTTAGCAATAGCTTAGGAGACTAGTTGGCGGCAAAAATCGAGGGTGCTATGGTTAAAGGAAGGGGATTCGAACACCAAGTTTTTCCATAGGGTGGCGGTTGCAAATCGAAGGAGGAACTTCATAGAGTCCTTTGTTGTGGATGGGGTGAGGATTGAGGGAGAGGAGAAGGTAAAAGGGGTGATAGTGGGGTTTTATGAGAACTTATACAAAGAGGAAGTTAGTTGGAGGCCGGCTTTAGGGGGAATAGAGTTCAACCACATAAGGGAGGGAGACAGTGAGTGGCTAGAAAGAGCTTTCGAGGAGGAGGTGCACGAGGCTATGTCGAGTTGTGCTGGTGATAAGGCCCCCGGGCCTGATGGTTTCTCCTTGGCCTTCTTCCAGCAATGTTGGGACACCATCAAGGAGGAGTTTATGGAAGCCATTGAACACTTCCATGTGAATGGTGTTTTTGAGAGAAGTATCAATGCTTCTTTTATTATTATTGTGCCTAAAGGCGCATCTTGTATCAGAGACTACAGGCATGTTAGTCTTATGGGAAACATTTACAAGATTATTTCTAAAGTGCTCTCCAATAGACTCAAGAAGGTTCTTAACGTGTCTGTTTTGTACTCCCAGAATGCGTTTGTGGAAGGTAGACAGATCCTGGATGCTGCTTTGGTGGGAAATGAACTTGTAAACTCCAGAAGGAAAAATAGAGAACTTGGCTTACTATGCTAGTTGGACCTTGAGAAGGCTTTCGACCATGTCAATGTCAATTGGGAGTTCCTGGACTTCATTATGATGCGGATGGGGTTTGGGGAAGGATGGAGGGGATGGATCAAGTTCTGCATTTCCTCAGTCAGTTTCTCTGTCCTGGTTAATGGTAGCCCATGTGGTTTTTTTGGCAGCTCCAGAGGTCTCAAGCAAGGTGACCCCCTATCCCCCATGCTATTCATTCTAGTGACGAATGCTCTGAGTAAAATGATGGATCGTGCGGCGGGCGGAGGCTTCTTGAGAGGAGTCTCAGCTTTGATCGGGGTGCCCAGTGCGCGAAGAGTCTCTCATTTGCTTTTGGCAGATGACATCCTTATTTTCTATGATGCCGATATGGATCAGTTTACCTAACTGAAGTAGGTCCTGCAATGGTTTCCGATAGTATCAGGGCTCAAAATCAACCTCGGAAAGTGAGATTTTCTCGGTGGGTGAGGTTATTAACATTGATGCTTTGTCTCATGTCTCAAATGTAAGGTAGGCTCCCTTCCCACTACTTACCTGGGTCTCTCATTGGGCGCTTCGCATAAGGATACTACGGTTTGGAATCCAGTGATCGAAAGGGTTGAAAAAAGATTAGCAGGCTGGCAGAAACGGTACTTGACAAAAGGCGGAAAGGAAGTGCTTATTAAAAGCACTTTATCGAGTATGGCCACCTATTACTTATCCCTGTTGCAAGCTCCTGTGAGCATCACAGAAAAATTGGGGCGGCTTCAAAAGAATTTTCTTTGGGATGCGGCCGATGGAACTAGAAAGTTTCATCTAGTGAATTGGCAGACAGTCACTTCCCTAAAGAAGTTGGGTGGAATTTGAGTAAAAGATTTTAGAGTATTCAATAGAGCTTTGTTGGGAAAGTGGCTGTGGAGATTCGGGGTAGAAGAGCATGCTCTATGGAGGGAGGTCATAGTAGAGAAGTACGATTCCACGGGAAGGGGTTGGAGAACCAAGGCAATCACAACACCTTTAGGGTGTGGCATGTGGAGGAGCATCATGAAGAATTGTGAATCATTCAGTGGCAACATCACTTACATGGTGGGAGATAGAAGGAGAATCAGCTTTTGGAATCATAAATGGTGTGGAGACGATACTCTGAGGGTCTCCTTCCCCAACGTTTTCATAATTTCAAACTAGAAGGAATTGATGGTCCAACAGATTCGTAAGGAGCATGAAGGGGAGGGGTAGTATGGGACCTCTCATCTAGAAGGAACATGCAAGATTGGGAGATTTCATAGCCCCAAGATTTATTCACATTGCTATATGGGTAAGTCAGGCCCCAGCCATCCTGTGATTCTTGGATATTGGGTTTGTGTAGTGATGGTTTGTTTACCGTAAAGTCCTTTTACCAGAGTATGTTGGTGAGAGAGGAGTCCTATTTTCCATACTCCTCGATCTGGATTCCTAAGGCGCCCACGAAGGTGTGCTTTTTTGCATGGCTAGCAGCGAGGGGAGTGATTTTTGACTGCTGAGAATCTGCGAAAGAGGGGAATTACACTTGTTAGTTGGTGCTACATGTGTAAAAGCTCAGGGGAAGAAGTTGATCATATTTTGTTACATTGCCCTGTGTCCTCGGCTTTGTGGAGAGCAATCCTGAACCTTTTTGGTGTTCGATGGGTGATGCCAAGCACTGTAAAAGAAATGTTATATAACTGGGTCGGTTTCCATAGAAGAAGAAAGCAAAAGGCGTGGAAGTTCACCCCGTTAGCTCTCATGTGGATAGTTTGGAGAGAGAAATAGGAGAGCTTTTTAGGGGATTGAGTCTACTTTTTCACATCTTAAGAATAGTCTATTATCTTTGATCGCTTTTTGTTGCACTCATATAGCCCCTATTTGTATAGAAGATTGGGCGTCTTTTTTAGAGAATCATCTTTTGATGTAAATTCTCTACTTTTTGGTATATTTCCTGTATACGGGAACTCTCTCCCTTTTATTAATACAATTTACCTTATTAAAAAATCTTCCATAAGTAACAATATCCCCCTTTTTCCCACCCTCCCTAGCCGAGCTCCCTTCCTCCCTCTCACACACCCGGCCCCTTCTCTGGTACATCACTACATCCCGTAGATTATTTTGCTTAACACCTTGACCTAACTCTCTCCCTGCACCATCATAAAAAGATTGTTGCTCAATATCCCTCAACAGTTCTAACACCCTATCTTCCTTCCCTTTAAAAAAAATACCTAAAAACTTCCGTAATTTTAATAGTTTATCCTCCATCCAGAAAGACATATCCCCTCCAATCCATGACGAAATTGGACAGGCGTCTTCTATATGTACCCTTTCCTTGCTCCTACCGAAGAAATACAATACCATAGCATTGCTAGCAATAGGAACTTTAGGTGCCGAAAGGATCTCACCATTTCCTTGAGGGGCACCAACCTCTAAAATTAACACCCCGCTGCTATAGGAATGTCCAGAAACGCCAGTAAGGTTGCGGGAAGGAAGAGAGTATGGAACCTTTGGCGGCATATTAACTGGAAATACTGGTCCGACACTAACATCAATTGGGGCATGCGCAACAATCTCCCCAGAAGAAGAAAAATCTTGAGGTGTAACCTCAACACATGAGCAGATGAAGGGGCGATGGAGCTAAGTCCATTAGAGGCGGGAGGCCTTGGAATAGCACCACCAGCTTTAGCTGGTGTTTCCCCTGAAGAAGCAGCCTTCAAAGAGGGGTGCTGGTCACTAGAGCTCGGTGAAGAAATACCACTGTGGGAGGCACCATTGGCAGAAGAAGGAGGAGTGATTGTTCCCATATGCTTAGGAGCCTTATCAGGCGCAACTTGAAATAATCTGGGCCCCTTAGGATCAATTCTAATAGAATTGGGAAAAGTTGATAGGCCCATGTGAGGAGGCCTAGGCCTATACTTGCTAAAAATTTGTTCGGTCCTATGATAATTAGAAGAGGACCGGCCTATTCTGCCTTTCCAGCCCGCATCACTAACCCAGGGGCATTCACGCCTTTTCCTCTTGTTAAACTTTTGTCTTCTTCTCCAAAATTCTTTGTTGTTATCTTTTATTTAGTATTCTTCTCTATTGCTATCTTCGATTTAGTTTTTTAATTATTTTTCTTGCTATTACTTGATATCAGGGCTTCCTTCACCTTTTTTAACCGAGGGTCTACCGGAAACAGTCTCCCTGCCCCTCCAGGGTAGGGGTAAGACTGCGTACATCCTACCTTCCCCATACCCCGCTTGTGGGATTATACTGGGTGGTGGTTGTTGTTGTTGTTCTCCTAAATTCAAACTTCCCGTCTCTTCTCGATCTAATGTCTGATTCCACATAGTCCACTGATCTGGTGAGCCCTCCCCTCCCTTCAGAGAGTGATTTCCCTTCCCCTCTCTTCTATTTGACCTTCCCTTTTCTTCCGCCATTATCACATGCATGAAGATAGGGCGAAATTCAGGGCTCAACCAAACCCTATAACTCAAGTAGCCATCTTCCACCATAGTGGAGACAGGGATTCTGCCCCCTTTCCTCACCTCAATCCTCACTCGTGAGATATTGTGTAAGCTACAAGTGACATCAATAGAACCCCCATAGATTTCCCCAATCTTCTTGAATAGGTCAAGACACCAAAGATGCACCGGGAGACCCACCATGTTGACCACCAATGATTTGTTGGTGAAACGAGGGTCGAGACACCCATCGTATTCAACCTATCTGTCTAGCTTTAAGAATTTCCCATCGAACCACGTGTTTCCTTTGACAAAAATTTCTTAAGCTTGAGACTCGTCGACAAAACGAAAGAGATATTTTGTGTCCCCCAGTTGCGATATTTTCAGCCCGTCCTTGACGTTCCATGCCTCTGCTGCCTAGTTCCTAATAGCCTCTGGAGAACCAACCCATTTAGAGAAATACCCAAGGAGACAAGATTCCAAGAAACCCTTGCGCACGAGAGTGTGCTCCTCAGACAACGAGAAATGCGGCTCCCGCCCTACGTCGAGCTTTCGATGGCATCTTTCCCCAAGTTCTAGGGCTGGCCAAGAGGCAGCTTTGATGAAAGACATGTTTTCTAGTTCTAGATTCTATAGAGAAGTAGGAGCTTCTCTCTGTAGAATCTATCATACCTAAATGCGGCTGTCCCAAAAGCCTCGCAAAGAGGCTGATTGAAGAAGAAGTGAGATCTGGTCGGAAAAAGCCTCACCCGTCGCCGAAAAATAGAGAAAGTTGTCGGATTTTGGAGATTTTTGGATGGGTAGACTCGGAACAGCCATGCGAAGAGGCTGTCTGAAGAAAAAAATTGATATCTGGCCAGGTTAAGCCTCACGCACCGGCGCACGGCTGAGAGTTCGCCGGAACAGGGCCGCGCGTGAGGGCGCGTGGGTGGTCGGACGCCTGATATTTTGGCTGGTTTTTGGTCACGACAGGCTTGGCTCTTGGAGGGTGGTAATACAATCCTAGGATTCATAATAAAAAACTGCCTCGGGGAAAGTGCCTGAGAGCATTTTTTTCTCTAATAGCTATAAAATTGGTGCTCATACTTAAACAACAAAGAGAGAGAGATGCACACAAAGAAAGAAGCAATTTCACAGCGCCACATCTGGAACAAATGAAGCCAATCCCAAATAATAAACTAAGATATCAGGAAAATGAATGTTTAATTACAATTTTGGGATGGGGAGATCGATGAGGATGTCACACACCATATAGGGGTGGAGGAAATGGAGGTTAGCATCTGGAGTCTTGTGTGACCAGAATGTGTCACCAAAGAGCGATGGTTAGACTGGCGATGTTGTATGGGGTTGAGTGTTGGTCAGTACAGAATGCACATATATAAAAGATGAGAGTAGCAGAATGAGGATGTTGAGATGGATATGTGGGCACACTAGGCTGGATAATATTAAGAATGAAAATATTCGGGAGAAGGTGGGCGTGAGGTGATCAGGCAGAACATGGTGCGACTTCAGATTTCTGCGGACATGGCTCTTGATTGGAAGGTGTGGAGGTTGAGTATTAGGGTGTAAAGTTATGAGGTAGTCGAGCGTTTTTCAACTTCGTACCAGGGTGAGGCTACTCTGATAATGTTTTGTCTTGGACTGCTAGTGGTTTATGTTGTGTTCATACTATTTTTCCGTTTTTCATAGTACTGAGTCATTATTACTGGTTATTATTATTGCTTTTCCATATATTTTCTGTCTCTTATGATGCTGATATTATTTTTCTAGCTTCTGTTGGTGTTACGGATCTATTGTCTCTTTTCATCTTCTTGAGGCGAGGGTCTTTTAGAAACAATCTCTCTACTCCTCCAGGGTAGAAGTAAGGTTGCGTATACACTACCCTTCCCAGACCCCAGTTGTGGAATTTTACTAGGTTATTGTTATTGTAGTTTATAATGCATATGCATTTATTACACATATTATACACTGAGGTGAAAGATTGGGACTTTATTTTCAAACATCTTTTGGAGTGCAATGGATGATGCCTAAGGATGTGAAGAGTTTGCTGCTATGTTGGGTTAGACAGAAATTTTGAAAAGAGCTGAGACATATCTGGAGGACTGTCCTGTCTGCATCATGTGATCTCATTGGCTTGAAGGATTAAAAGATGTTTTGACGATAAGAAAGCACTCATCTTTTGTAAAGTATAAATGCATACATAGTCTATTCCCGACAGTTTTGTGAGGAGCGTGAAGCGAGGAAAAACGACAAGTCCCTTTTCACTTAAAGCGAGAAGAGAAGTGAGAAGCGAAGCGCTCGCTTTTTTGAAGTGTGGCGGAATTTAAAAAAATAAATAAATAAATACTCATAGACAACACATATAACTGTAAGAAAAAAAGGGCACCATTTCAATCTTTTTATCACTGAAACAGTGCAACAAAATGAAGAAGAATAAGAGGAGAAGAATGAGAAAGAAGAATTAAAGGGAAAAAAAAATTCGCCAGCATTTCACTGCAATTTGGACGCTGAAACAGTGAAAGAAGAAGAAGAAGAAGAAGGAGGAGGAGGAGGAGGAGGAGGAGGAGGAGGAGGAAAAAATCACATACCTGGGACCATACTTGATGATCTTGAAGTTGAAAAGTGTAGAAAACTTAAACCCTAGTTCGCCTCTTTCTTTCTATGTTGCTATTGCTCGATGGTGTTTTAAAAAAAGACAGTTCTTTTAATTAAATACGTTGGTAACCCAGTTATAAAGAGAAGCACTCGCTTCTAACGCTTCGCATCACTTCTTGTTTTTCAGGGACAGCGAGCGCTTTTGTAAATCTACTACGTTTCAGCTAACAGAAGCGCTCGCTTTTTACAACCCTGATTCCCGAGTAGGCTGCCTACATTGACTCCCTGGCCGCGGAATGCTTAGTGCACCGCGTTGCCCTTTTAAATGCATACATAGTCTATTCTTATGGTGTCGGATCACACATCACAGGTTAGAGGATATGGCATAGCTTGTTGACTTTTTTTGGGGCCTCTATGATGTTAAAGATGTAACAGTGTCACTGTACTGTCCTTTTCTGTACCTCTTGCAGTACCTTCTTGGTACTAGCTTTATCTAACTTCATAAAAAGAAAATATATGTCTTTTAATCTACTGATCCGCCTACTTATCTTCTTTTGCAGGGACTGTCTTTGCATATGGTCAGACAAGTAATGGAAAGACACATACTATGAGAGGATCAGCAAATGAACCTGGAGTCATCCCTATGGCTGTGCAAGATCTGTTTAATTTCATTGGAGAGGTTCGGCATTGCCATTAGATCAATTTGCACCCCTTCAACCATTAATTGCATTCATGTCGCCTTCATATTTTTGACATTCTTTAATGATAACTTTGTCTGCAACTTCAATAGATTGAAAAGAAATAAGTTTATTTACTGGACAACAACTTGCCATAAACGCGGTTATGGGTCTTTTTTCAAGTCTTAAAGTCATTTTGCGGTTCTTGCAGTTGCTACTTTCTGAAATTTGCTTATGTTTTCCTATAAAACTTCTCCATAGTTTAGGACTTGGTAAAGAGGATTTTTAGGGGACACCAAGGAAAGCAATTTCTTCCAGCTACATCACACGTGTGGCACAAAACATTAGATTCTTATGCTTCAGCTTAGTACACTGGGGAATCGTCAAAATGAGTCAAACACTAGCTAGCTGAGACTTGACAGTTAACCAGATTATTTCTCTTTATATCTTATGTCTCCAACAGTCTTATGATAGGTGCAACCTCTATACAGACAGTTCCATCGATCGAATCAAACAAAAAAGGCACTAAACCTATTTGGCGAAAGAAAGATAGGATATGAGCATATTGATTCGCCTAAAGATAGGAAAGTATTAGAGTCTTGATTTCCTTCTTAACCTGAAATGAACATAGGGAAAGATTGATCATCAGATTCATTTCCTTGTTAGAAAGAGCCCAAGAATGACTTTTTGATAGAAAAGATACCGCCCTGATGAGTGATGAATAAGGGAAGTGACAAGCCTCTTCTGTTTCTGCTGATTTAAGTTCGGTTTTTCGATTGCATAAGAAACTAATGAAATATCTTCTTTGACGACTTATCAAACGTTTTAAAAAAAAATATGTTGCACTGTTGTCCTGTGCAACATGCTCATTCCTTAGAAACTTCTTTAGTACATGAAGTCGGTTCTGCCTTTTCAAAAATTTAATAAGTGCCAATGTATGATATTGTTTCCTGGAATTTTAGGAAAGGGATAGAGAGTTTATTCTACGGATGTCGTATATGGAAATCTATAATGAGGAGATAAATGATTTGTTGGCTCCAGAGCACTGAAAGTTGAAAATCCATGAAAGTGTAGAGGTAATGGATTGTTTTGGTTTCACATCATTGTTTTGTAGTTGCACATGAACTGTCAGCATAGTTTGGATTTCATCTTGTTGCTGATCTGGCATGTAGCGGGGACTATTTGTCGTTGGCTTAAGGGAGGAAATTGTCGCCTCTCCTGATCAAGTGCTTGAACTCATGGGTTTTGGAGAATGTGAGTTAAAAGTATCATCAATTTGTGTATGTCCCCTCATAATTGTTTTTCTTTGAAAGTATCCTATATGCTCCAATTTATCTAATAGCAAAGGCTCCACTGTGAGTATTGGTCTTGAGAGCATACTGCCAAACATTTCCGTGCCCTAAAGATTTGGTTTTCATCTTTAAAAAAGTGCTGCTTCCAAAATCCCCTCTTGTTCTTCTGCCTTATTATTGGCTACTCTATCTCGAATGAATGTCAAAGCTTCCGTAAGAGTAGAAGTCCTCACAATATTCCAGGTCATCGACATATTGGAGAAACTAATATGAATGTATACAGCAATAGGTCACACACAATTTTCCGGATGGTAAGATACACTTGAATGACTATACTAAGATATGAGAAATACATTCACGTCATAAAATTTATACTTAACAGATAATTGAGAGTAGGGAGAAGGCTGAAGATTCAAAAACAGACAATTCTTGTGATGCAGTCCGTGTATCTGTTCTGGTATGCAGTGTGAACTTTTTACATTCTCTTTTGAAGATGCTATTATTTATGTAGAAAAATCTATAAGGATGCGTTTTCTGTCCTCACATTTCCCAGAACCTGGTGGACCTTGTTGGTTCAGAACGTGCTGCCAAAACCGGAGCGGAAGGTGTTTGCCTAAAAGAAGGCTCCCACATCAACAAAAGCTTGATGACTTTAGGAATTGTGATTAAAAAACTAAGTGAAGTTGCTTNCAAAAGCTTGATGACTTTAGGAACTGTGATTAAAAAACTAAGTGAAGGTGCTGAGAGTCAAGGGTAAGTTTGTTATGTGTTGACTTTGGTTCCATAAAGCTGTTCTCCTACTTGTACTAATGTGTTATGCAATCTTGCAGGGGTCACGTTCCGTATCGAGACAGTAAACTAACACGTATCTTGCAACCTGCACTGGGTGGAAATGCAAACACTGCCATCATATGTAATATCACTCTTGCCCAGGTAGATTTTTTGTGCTTAATATATTTATGGTAGGCTGAAAGCACCTATAAAATACATAAGTCCTTGTGTTGGTGACAGCATTCTCTATGGAATCTTCAATTTCATAACTTTTTTTTTTTTTCTTTGATTTCTTTAGAGAACTTAAAAACAGAATAAATGAAATTTCAATGTCTATCATGTCAAAACTTGCTTGGAGTATCTTTTGTTAAAAAAGTTCCATGATAAAGCAATCTGCCGCTGATGGAAACTACTGCTATACTGATCTTGGTATGCTGATCTTACTGTACAATGGTAGGCATGTCTGCCTCAGATCATGTCTACTTGTATCACAATAATATGATTGTGTCCAAGTGTTTTCCCTGTAGACTTACAATTTGTATATCACCATTGCAGTTCACTCCAAGTGTTTTCCTTTTAAGATTTACAAGTTATTATAGTGCTATTGTGATATCGTTTTTTGGTTTTCAGCAGTTTAATTAACAAAATGATTATGTAATGGACACATAAGTTGACAATTGATGAACTGGCTTTCTGTTTTCCACTTAATGCTGCTCACTTTTTGAGTACAGTAGCTCAAAATTGTCTTCTGGTCATTCTTTGTCTTCTCTCATTTTTCAGTGTGGAGGGCTCGAGTACCTTTCAATTTGCATTAACCATGATAAATATGCAAGGGGACCACCTTCAAAAATATAGTGTGTCACAGCAGAACTTTCTTTTCATCACATATTGTGCTAGTGGGTCATATAATGCTTGGATTACCATGTGTCTAGGATTTTTCTTTCTTTCTTCCCTTTTTCTGCCTTTGGTTTTCTCGTGGGGCTTTCTGCTTGATGCTAGGTTCATGCTGACAGTTTCTGGTTTTCTATTTTAATAATGCATTTTCTCCTTGATGCCAGATTCATGCTGATGAGACAAAAAGTAGTCTTCAATTTGCAAGCAGGGCATTGCGGGTTACAAATTGTGTTCACGTGAATGAGGTTAGATATTTACTGCATTCTGCACTTAATAATAGTTTTTCATTACTTCAAACAATTTCCATATGGAATTCACGAAGTGCATGTCTAATTCATGCACCAGAAAACAAGCCATCACTTAGCTTTCTTTATGCCTCTTACTCATGTCTGTTGTTAGTCTGAGTTGCTTCTGGCTTGCACTTTCTTTTCACCTTTATATGATGCCTGTTTTTATTGCATCTTAACCTATCTGCAATTCTGCATTTGATACCAGATATTGACTGATGCTGCATTGCTCAAGCGTCAAAAGAAGGAGATTGAGGAGCTGCGAGCTAAATTGCAGGTTGTGCAAGCAGTCAGGCCTGTTTGTTATTTAGAAATGGTTGCATTGATATGTTGACCAACCTTTGTTTTTTAAACCATTGAAGGCATCACATTCAGAACATCCTGATGAAGAAATATTGAATCTTCGGAATACTTTACTGAAGGTTTGTGCTGATTACTTCATAGTTGCTTTGGCAATTATATGAGTCTCAAAGGTGTAATATTTCTAACAGAGTGAATTGGAGCGGGAACGAATTGCGTTAGAGTTGGAGGAAGAAAAGAAAGCTCAGGTTGAAAGGGAGAAGAGGTTACAAGAGCAAGCCAAGAAAATCGAGAACTTGAGTTCTATGGTGCTATGCTCAAATAGGGATGAGGGTCGTGATACCTATAAAAAGGTAAGTTAGTGGATTTCAATCTCTTCATTGCTTTACTTGCTTTTGAATCCATCCTAGAAGCACTACTATTTAAGAGTGTAATTTCAACAAGTTGGTAGTGCTTCACTGTGTGAAATTGACAATACTATTCAATTTTTAACATACTGCTGGAACTTCACCTAATCTACTGCAGAGCAAAGACTCGTAAAAGCAATTAAATCATTTTTTCCAGTACAGAAGTCTTTTTTCCATCTCTTTTATCAGGTAATTGGGTTCCTAGTTCCTTTTCTTTTACCTTCTATGAACCCTTGAATCCTAGATGTGATTTCCTTGGACGCTTCTCTATTGTTTCTCGTTACTCCCTTGATTCTGCCTCCAGTCCAGTATTAGCAAATTGGAACTGATCCTCAATTTAGTAAGTGATAGGAAATGGACATTGAGCCTAACTCAACTTCAAAAGCTAACTCATGAAGTGAGAATTTCCCAAAAACATATAAAGAGGCCAAATCACCAAATCACCTCTCCACAACCAATACAAGAATTCTGACACCCCCGTACGTCCAGGCCTGCCAACTGGAGCATGGACAACATAATATGGGTCCAACATCGGATACCAAGAATTGGGATGGGTGTTGTTCTTATACCAAGATAAGAAATGAACCTTGGACCTAGCTCAATCCTAAAAACTAGCTCATGAGGTGAGGATTGCCCAAGATGTGAGAATTCCGACATTAAGTTTTCTCATTGCTCCAAGTGCCTTACATTCTCTTTCAATCCTAGTCACATGAACTGACATTGCCTACATGCAACTCCATATCAACAAGAGGTATCATCCATATATACTCTTTTGCCCTCTTTCTCTAGCCTCACAAGTCTTGCCATATTCTTTAATTACCTAACGCTGCTTTAGATTGTGACCAGACTTAATTGCAGCATCAGGTCTATTATGGTAGCAAGTCCTAAGAGCTCTTTTTGCATAATCGATAAATCCTCGAGGCCAGTTAGCAACACAATTCGAAGCTCGGTGGATAATGAGCCTGCACCTCATGGCTTGGGCCGCCTAACCCACACCTCATGCACTATGCTTTTACCCTTGAATAGAAGCCCTACGGACCAGTCTAGAGATTTTAAATTTTAAGGATCTTGTTTTAGATGAGATAGCCACTTTATTAATAATGTGTTATAAAGTAGTAGATGCTCTTTTTTATCCCTTTTGGGGATAGGTAACTTGCAAGTTTCATTGTTGAAGCTCTAAAAACCAATAGATCTGCCCTGAAACTAATTTGTCTACTGCTTTTGCTTAAATATTTGTGCAAACATATATTAGTTGGGAAATTTTGCAATGTTTCAAAAATTGTCCCTTCCAGGGTGCGTCTCAAGGCTAGGTGCGTCTCAAGGCTAGGTGAGGCCTGGTTACTGTAAGGCATCCAGGTCCAGGGAAAAAGTATGCAAGTGATACATCTTTTGTCACACGGAGTTCAACTTGTTATGGCACACAACTTCGTGCCCAAGCAAAAAAATATATTTAAAGTTTCAAGTTAGTATTTTTTGCTTATTTTAGGAACCTGCAGTTTCTGCATTCATGGAATGCCCCAACAACTTCCATCAACTCCATCTCACTATTTTCCTTGGCACTACTGAAAGAAGGCCAATGTGAAGCCATCAGATCCAGGAGCCCTGTCACCAGCACAACTCTCTACTACCTCCTACACCTCTTCCCCAATTGACCTCTCAAACCACTCAACTATTTGGTTGAAACTATCCCTCCCCCTCCCCCTCCCCCTCCCTCCAAATAATTACCTCTTTTTACCTCCTTCGCTCCCCATTTACCTCGAGAGAATATAAAGTTCCTCCTACGGTTTGCAACTGCTATCCTACGGAAGAACTTGGTGTTAGAATCCTTTTCTTTTAACCACAATGCCCTCAGCTTTTGACTCCACATAGTCTCTTGTGCTATTGCTAACTCAGTTAACTCCCTCTTCACCTCCCCTTACTGAGTCTGAGACCTTCCAGCTAGTTTCTGCAATACAAAAAATTGAGCTCATTTGGGATTGTAGTTTAAAGTAGTGGCTTTGCTCGATGCTAGATTTTTTGGGTGATATCCAATGAATTTTTAAGGATTCATAGTCCTTTCTTGGAAGAATGCCCAGGGGCATACCAAATTCTGTTCGAGTAGAAAATTCAAAATTTGCTACCAATTCCTAAAATAGGCCTTTTACTTTGCATTGCTGGAAAAATTGCTTATGTAATCTTAGTCAATGAGGGAAATACGACATGCGTCACTCATTAGCATTTGATTTGGTCTTCTACCCTTAGCTTCCTTTTATTTCCGTTGTCTTGGGATTAAATTTGATGTTATATCTTCTGCATTCTAGGATAAACGGCGATATACATGCTGCCCAGGTAACCTTTCAAGGGAGGCTTTGAAGGAGGTGAGATTTGATTTCTGTTGGTAGCATTACCATACATTATCTTTTGTTGTGTAAGTAGGAGTAGTAGATTATTATTGACCATACTTGTGCAATGCTGCATCACAAGATGCATTTTATTAGTACTATGAATCCGCATCAGTAGTGTTCTTCGTGTATGAATCGACTGCCTTAGGGTTTTTGTTGCTAATTTGTGTTTTAGTGAAAGTACTTGAGCATACAATCAATGAGATTCGAGAAAACAAAAAAGTAAGCCAACTAGTATGTACTATACATCTATAACAATTGATTGGGACAATTTCAGAGACTTCCCTCCAGGTTTCGCTTTGTAGCACTAACCTGCCTTGTGTGTTTACATTATTAAGCTTACATCCCTTTTCTCTAACTTTTTTATAACAATTTTTGACATATTTATCATTATTAAACTGTTCTAATTAATTAATTTTATAGATATCTTCTTTATCACATTCTTTAACAATGCAATGCATCGATATAAAGTTAGTCAAGTATGATGAAATAAAACTGATAGGAATAATTTCATAGCCCTCCCTCTAAGTTTCGCTTCGTAACACTAACCTTGTGGTTTACGATATTATGCTTGCCTCTCTTGTTTTTATTTTTTGTAAAAAATATT
>MDKI01011373.1:0-48113 GCA_005239505.1 Nicotiana paniculata | reverse complement strand
TGTCACTTTAATTGGAAAAACTCCCATACCCCCTTAGGGTGTATAAAAAGGAGGTGTGACAAGCGTATGGCGCTATCCGTCTCCCAGGGTTGTATTATGCACCTGGCATGCTTTTTATCGGTATTCGAGCATTTCATAAGTATAAGCATTTCGATTTGATGGGTTTCCTTATTGATTTTTATGAGTGGATCGGGTGGCACGCGGCCATGGATATATTGTTTGGATCGGGTGGCACGCTGCCACAGGTATGTTGTGTGGATCGGTTTGCATGCCGCAATGATCTCATGCTTGGATTGGGTTGCACGCCGCAACATTGAGATGTTAAGTACGGTTCCCTATACTTATTTTTGTGTGTCTTGTTTCTTATATTTGAGGAAGGTTCATAGTAGAGGTTGGCCGTTTTATTGTTATGCGAGCTTGATAGTTCTTTTCCATAGTTCGTTCTTTCCTACGGGTCATATTCGAGTTATAGCTTTTTGGCGCTTTGGTGGCGTCATATGATATTCTAGACGGTGTTTGAGGTGGCTTATTGTCCGAGCAGCTTGTACTGGGTGAGATGAGATTATTGGACCTCGAATCAGTGCAATCGAAGTTATGTACGGTATATTAAAGAGCAAATAGCTATTCAGTTCATAATGAGGTAATGGTTCTTGTCAGGAGGAAGGACCCCATGATTTATTGTTTTTGCAGGTGGTTATGAGTTTCTACACATCTCTTTCGTCGTGACAGTATTTTGAGAGTTGGAACAGGGCTTATATATGTTATGAGGCGTATTGCGGGCATCGGATTCGTGAAATTGCAGCTATTGTGGTCGGAGGATATTATTATGGGCATGCGAATTATGCGGTGCATGGCGTGATTTCAGTAAAAGTGCACGATCATGTTTCAGTATAGTGTTTAGTGATTGATGTGGTGTTCGTATGTTAGAATCGGGTCTCGTGGAGAATTTCGGAGGTTGGAATTTGGTTCTTAGGCTTTTCAACCAAGGTTATAGGGAGGATCTTCAGTCTGGCTCGAGCTAATGTGCTCACATGGGTTGTGGTGGCACGGGTAGGTGCACGAGGTGTTAAAATAGTGATTTTGGACAACTCTGGAACTGATCTTGGCACGTTCGAGGATGAACGTATGTTTAAGTGAGGAGAATGTAACAACCCGCCAGTTATTTTGAGTTCTAGCGCGTCGTTCGATGGTTTGAGGCCTTGAGTAGCTTCACCTCATGTTTTATGACTTGTACACGTAGTCGGAATCAAATTTCGGAAATTTAAAGATGGTTCAGATGGAAAATTCTAATTTCGGAAGCTTTAAGTTGGAAGAATTGACTGAGATTTGACTTTTGAGTAAACAATCTTGGAATCGGGATTTGAAGGTTCCAATAGGTTCGTTTTATGATTTCGAACTTGGACGTATGTTCAGGTTGAGTATCGGGTGATCCGGGAGCATTCCGGCGCTTAATATGGAAAGTTAGCATTTTGAAAGTTTAAGAGTTTCTTAAGTTTGATTTGATGTGGATTTTGGTGTTATCGATGTCCGTTGAGATTCTGATCCTAGGAATAGGTTTGTATCGTGATTTATGAGTTGTACGTAAAGTTTGGCGTCATCCTGAAATGTTTAAGTATGAATCAGACGCGTTCATCGAAGTTTGAAAGTTTAAAGAAAGGTTTCGATCTCCGATTCGTAGTTTTGATGTTGTTTGGCATGATTTGAGGCCTCGAGCAGGTTTGTGTCATGTATTGGGACTTGTTGTTGTGATTGGACGGGGTCCCAGGGGGCTCGAGTGTGTTTCGGAGGGTCTACGAGTCATTTCGCCATGTTGAGATGTTATTTTTTGAGGTCTCGTGCGCCCTTCTTCGCATTCGCAAGAAAAGGGTCGCGATCGCGAAAAGAAAAATGGGAGAAAGGGCTTTGTGAATCGCGTTCGCGGAGGAAGATTCGCATTCGCGAAGAAGAAATTTCTGCTGCACATGGATAATATTGGAAGCTTATATCTTGGAATATATAAGGAATTTGGAGGTGATCCAAAACAAAAGTTGTAGACCTTGGTGTCTACTTTTTAGAAATTCAAACCATTTGTCATTTTGAGTTTTGTACGAAAAGTTATGACCATTATGCTAGAGGTTATCTGGAGGAGTTGGACAGCTTGCTCTTCGCGATCGCGATTGGTTATCCGCGATTGCGAAGGGTAATTTTGAGTTTAGAAAAGTTATGCTTCGCGATCTCGAAGCATGTTCCGTGATCGCGAAGGGTTAATACCTGGGTAGAAGTTATATTTCTGAGGCTTGGCTCATTTTCACCCCATTCCTTCCATGGGAGCCGACTTTGGGGCGATTTGGAGTGCCATTTCCATCATCAAACTTTAGGTAAGTAATTTCTACACCTTGTGAATTAATACATGGTTTATATGTGGATTAAAACATGAATATTTATGAAAATTATGGGATTTTAAGAGAAAAACCTAGAATTTGGTATTTTTGGATTTTTACCACGAAATTTGACATGGAATTAGGAATAAATTATATATTTGAGTTCGTAGCATTACGGGTAAAGTTTATCTTCAAGAATTTTGGGAATCTGGGCTAGTGGGCCCGAGGGTTGACTTTGTTGACTTTTCGAGCAGAGTTGAGAATTATTATAAATTGTTAAATTATTCTCATTGGAGTATATTTTGATTGATTTGCATGTTGTTTGACTAGTTTCGGAACGTTTGGCTTTGAGTTGAGGTGTTAGAGAGGCGTTGGAGTCGGTTATGGAACTTCAGAGAGAGGTAAGTCTCCTGTCTAACTTTATGAGGGGAAAACTAACCCCTAGGTGATGTAATTGTTATGTGCTACTAGTTGTGGGTACTACGTGCGGACGAGGTGATGAGAGTCCATACGTAGCTAAAGCATGTTTATGTACGGGTAGACTTAGGACTTTATCATGTAATATTTGAATTATTTGAACTCATTCTACTGGCGTAATTAATTGAATTTATAATTGAAATTGATTTAGAAATATATGTATATATTAGGCCGAGCCTTATCACCTTCAGTTGTTGGCAAGTTATTTGAAAACGGTAAAGGTTATATTTAATTTGTGCTCATGTAATGTATTGTAAGCACGTGTCTCGTATTTCGGTAATTTCCTTCCTTTCTTGTGGAGCGGGCTGAACGTATTGGCAGTATAATAGATGCATCTATGGTTCGTGTTGCTCGACCCTTGGCAGTATACACATTATTCTGGTTCGGGCCGAACGACCTCAGCATAATCGTGCGTTATTGCGATGGCAGTCCGAAGATTCATGAGATTATCCTTCCACTGATGCCTGAAATTTTTATGGTATTTCTTATATGTTTGATATTGGTACATGTTGATACCCAATTTTTCCCAAAATATTTTTAAATTGCATATGTACCTTCAAAATCATGCATTAACAACGATTGGTATTATTCCATAATTTTCCTTTATTTTTGTCTAATTTATCTAGCATTTTATTTCCAATAAATGATTACAAAATCGCGTCACAAATGATTTCAAAGGAAATTCTTGATTTAATTCATTGTTTTTGGTCCTGTTAAGACCAAATTATTTCACAATTAGCCAAATTGGTACCTTTTGGCTATAATTGCAATAACTTTGCAATTATAGCTCAATCATATGATTTTATATTATTTTTATCCAGAAATTAACCATTTGTATTTTTTAATATTAAATAAACATTTTTAATTATTTCTAGGCATGAAATTCATTTTTTAAAATTATTAGCTATTTTATAAAAAAAATATTTAATTGGGTATTTAACAAATGGCCTAATTTTTATTTCAATTGTAGCCTATTAAAATCAGCCCAAACCCCAATTGAATTAACCCAATACCCCAGGCCCAATCCGTTAAAATCACCCGACCCAATTCCCCTTTTAATCTGGACCATTAATCATTTTTTATCAACGGTCCGGATCTCTTCTTACCTAATTTAACCCTAAAGACTACCCCCTCCCTTCCCTCTCATTTTCCTCTCTTTCACTCCGTCGTTACATCCCTCTCATCTCTCTCAAAACTCTCTCTGGTAAACCTACTCACCGGTCGTTGGCTTGCCGGTAACTATGGTGGTTTCACCACCATCCCCAGCCTCATGGCTCCCTCACATGCCGGGTAACTGCTACCTTAAGATCCTCAAAGGAACCAGAGGCGGTTCAACTCACGCCATGGCCTTTTCATGCCATTATCAGGCCACCATTGGCCTGTCCGAGTAAGATCCTTCCATCTCCAGCTAAAACCTATGGTTTCTAAGCCGATTCTCTCATCTCTAGGTTATCTATCTCTGAAACCCTATTTTTAACTCTTGACTTCTTAGACCTGTAATAGATCTGAGTATATCGTGAGTTATTTTGTTGTTTTCCTTAATGATTTCTCCGTTTTTTGCTAAAACGCCTCTTCGTCTTCAAACTAGGGTTTCTTGACCCCTTTTCAAAAATGATTCTTCTTCTGATTTAAGTGTTATTCTATGAATTCAATATTTTTAAGTGTCTAGTTAAGTTTTTCCCCTTTTGTCTGACTTATTATGTCAAAACCCTAAGTTTCTTGGTCTTAATCATGGGTTCTGAGCCTGTTCTTGCTTATTTGTTCATTTGATTCATTTGCATGTTTGTTATTTATGAATTCGTTCAGACTTTCTGTGATTTTACCTTATTAGGGTTTCTGATTATTGCTTCTTCTGCCTATATCATGTCTATTCTGTTAAGTCATGTTATGTTCTATGTGAATCCCTAATTTTGTGTGATTTTTACCCTATTTGGCTTATTAGGGTTTCTGATTTTGCCTATTCCTGCCTATTATGTGTTTATCTCGCTTAGTCTCAGAAGTTTGTGTTCATCAGTACTATGTTCCAGTTTGGATTCCTGATTCCATGTGATTTTTACTTTACCGTGCCTATTAGGGTTCTGATTCTTGCCTTTTTCCTTGCCTATTATGTGTTTATTCCGTGCAATTTGTGTTGATTCCCCTTAATCAATACTACTCATGTTTGAATCCCTAATTCCCTATGATTGATATCCTCCATTCTCTACTGATTTCAACCTCTAAAATATTTTCTTGCCTTATTTCATGGGCGATTATGCTGTCAATTGATTTTTTTTAAGTACTTTCCTTAATTAGACCTCTGATTATTTTGTTCTGAACTCCCTTATTTGTTTTGAACTTATTGACTTAATTAACCCATGTATTATCATTTGGCTAATTTCCCTTAATTGAAGGAGTCTATTCTGTACTCCTTCACGTGATCAAATCCTATGATTGCCTGATTGATTGATTTCTGTTTCTCTTACCTTATTTCTGTTTTACTCCTAAACTACTATATATGCACTCATATTCTTACAACTCACACAGACAATTCACTCAACACACACGAACACACTAGTTCAAACTCTATCTCTCACACTCAAAGCTTTCTGCTCTCTTTTTGTGTCACTTACTATTATTCTAAGTTAGCCGGCTGCAAGCCAAGGTTAACTATTGTGCTCTCATGTCTCTTCACTTTGTGGTTACTGTCTCTTTACTGGTATGTTCTGATTTTCAATTCAAGTCCCAAAACCAATATATTTCTTTTACTGCTTCAGTTTATCATGTTCCTAATTTGTTTCTATCTATTGTTTTGTTGTTCAACATGTAATTGACCTCCTTGCATCATTGCTTCATCTAGTATGCTAGTTATGTCTTACCTCTTTAGGGTTAGCATGTTCTTATAAACCTGTAATCTGTCTCAATGTAACTCTACTTTATTTTTATGATTGTGTACTGATTGCCTAGTTCTGGTATGCACCTATTGATTTGTTACCCTAAGTTGTCTTGATGCTATGCTCAATCATGTTTAGTATGAAATCATATACTATACTATCTCCCAACCCCATGAATCCCCTAGAGTACTTTTGATTCTGTGACTTTGTTCTAATTAGCACTCCTGAATCCATGTCTTACTATTTGCATTAATTGCCAAAGACCCCTGTTTGTTATGTGTTCACCATACCTGCTCTACTTTTCCCCAATCCCCAGTTATCCCTGTGTGAAGGTTTGTTCTCTGAGTATTGTTGAACTTGTTTGACTGACCTGCTGTTTGTTTAAATTACACAAGTGTTTTCAAAAGCTGTTTTACTAAACAATTCTCCTATTTTATAAAACTACTTCAACTGGGTCTCTTTTTCAAATACTGCTTTCCTGTTAAACCTTTTCAAAAATATGTCAAGCACTCTCACTCTACTCTTATGTCCTTAATTTCTGCCCCTCTAATGTGTGACTGCTTAGGGATCCCTATGAAATCCCTCTGAAATCTGATGCATTAGAGCTGGCTCTTCCACACTGCACTTACTCAATTATGATTGTGAAATCTGGGTGTGAGCATTGCCCGGGATCCCTTGAGGTCCTTAAGGAACTCTGACACACCCAGATATGAGAAAGGCTATGAAACATTTGGGCATTTGAGGTTCTGAGAATCTGGGCCTGTTTTCAGGCTCCCTATAGTGTAACTTCTTATTTTTCTTTATCTATTTATGTAATTCATTCACAATTGGTTTGTAATAATTCTTGTAAACGAATATTGGGGATTGATAGTGAAAAGAGGAGGGTAGCCATGTCTGTGTCGATATAAATGGGGTAGAAACCATGCCTTAGGCTTACATTTCTATGTGAGAATCCATGCTTAGGACCAATACATTCTAAGCATGTCATGCATTAGATATCATGTTCTTAGGTTTACTGTTTCAACATCTCATTTGATATTATTTTCATCACTTAGAAATCCTGTTTCTAGGCTAAATAACAACATTAACATGAAAAATATTGCTACTGCATATTCTGAAATCATGTTGTAATTTTCTGTGCATCTAGAGATCATGCTTTTTTAGGAATTTTTCATATAAGTCATTTTGCATCTTATAATGTTCATACTAGATACCCTGTTTTAGGATCTCACTAAGTCACACCTAGCTAAACTACGGATGCATGAAAAAAGGAACATAAGACAGTCTCACATATGATTATCCTGTGTTAGTAAAACTGGTAATAACCCCTGTGTCTTTGTAACACTTAGAACAACATGTTTTAGGTAAAACAACTTCTAAACTATTTTAATAATTCTGGTAACTATTATGCATTTCCCCCCACGCCTAGGCAAGCCTTAGGTAACCAACCTTTATAAAACTGGAAAATTATTGCTTTTGTGTTTACTGCTTAATGGTTAACAGGCCTAAAATCAGTAGGCCAGCTGATTAGGTCCCCTGCTTCTGGGTTTATAAAATTGAAACTGCATATCTTCTGTGTTTTGATATTCACTTAGACATCATGTTTTAGGATCATGTTTAATAATACTGCCCTTGTTTGTGTTTTGAGTCGTGTTGATTACATGCAGTATCTGTGGAGGTAAATCTAAGCCTCTTAATTGCTCTTTCCTGCCTTTATCTGCCAAAGTCCTATATGTTCTTGTTTGTCGCCTAGTATTTTCTCCTTTTAAATCTTAGGGGTCTGTCTATAACTCCCTATAGGTAGAGGTCCTAATCTCCTCCAGGACCATTAAGAAGGGACGTGTAACAACACGCATAGAGGTCATTAAATAAACTCGCTTAATAACCACTAAGGGGTGGGAAAGGGTAGACATGGATATGATGACCGGTGCCCTAATGTCACATGTAGCCCCTTTCTTAGGAGTGATTATCGAGCATTGTACTGATGTGATCATATAGGATAAACAACCTAGGACTCCCCTATTCCGTACACATGTGTGCTTAGACTGTAAATCTTTCAAAACCTTATATGTGTTCTTAGACTGCGAATCTTTTCAAAACCTTTATTTGTTTAAGCTTATTTGCTACTTGTTTAAATTCACAAAGCTTTTTTGGCCGGGAACCACAGTTGTGGACTTTGAGGGGTGCCTAACACCTTCCCCTTGAAGTAATTTCAAGCCCTTACCCAATCTCTGGTTATCCAAATCTGTGTTATAATGACCCTTAGTAGGTGCCCTAACGCACCTTAATTCGTTAGGTGGCGACTCTTCAATTCCTTACATACCCATTTTCCCAAAAGGAAATGAGTTATCCCAATAATGTCAAGAACCCTGACCGATCCGAAAGGAGAGGAAAAAAGGGGGCGCGACAGTACCTGATAGATCTGAGGTTGTTGAGGTAGAATACAAGACTGAGAAATTCATACCTTTAAAAGAATTTTTTGGAAGATTATGTAACTTACAAATTTACTCCATTATTGTTGTGTGCGTCATGTCTGCTTATGATTTAATATATTGCTTTATTGGACCTTTAGTAGGTGTCGATTTCGACCCTTCGTCACTACTTCTCTGCGGTTAGGCTAGATACTTACTGGGTACGCGTTGAGTTGCGTACTCATGCTGCACTTCTACACTGAATATGCAGGATCTGACAGGTTTATTTGGTGGTCACCTTGGCGCATAGGCGCAACTGCTGAGGGGACTTTATGGTAAGCTGCAAATTCCAGGCTACGTATAGCAGCCCACAGAGTCTCCATCGTATTAATTACTTTATCCTGTCTTATTTACATTCCAGAGAGATGTATTATCATTGTACTCCTTAGTAAATGCTCATACACTTGTGACACCCGGTTTTGGGATATTCTAGTTGATGATTACAGATTTGTATATTATTATCACCTTCCATTTCCTTTTTCATACTACTAGTTATGTATGTACCCGTTATATTAGAGGTGTAAACCTCCTTACTTAATTACAATTATGGTTTCGAAAATAATAAAATGAATAATTAAGTTGCTAGTTCAACGTTGGTTTGCCTAACGGCGACGTTGAGCGCCATCACAACCTATAGTGGACTTTGGATCGTGACAGATTACCTTCCTCACATATGTGTACGACAAATTAAATATTCAAAAAAGATAAATCTAAATCATACACAAGGAAACATATTCAATACATTGTAGTTGCTTCTAATAATCTCTAGAATACTTTATTTCTTGTTAGTGAGTATGCTAAAAATAATTTAGTTTCAGTAAGAGTAGCATAATAAGTTTGAGAATTAGGATTTTGAGTTTCATTACTTGTTGGCTTGCAACCGTATTCATAATTTCAAGGCACAGAGAAAAAAAAATTAGTGCTTTATTATTTTTAAACTTACTACATATATATATATATTACATGTAAATTTATTCGGTACGATTCAGTACATTTTCGATTTATTTTTATAAAATTAAAAATCTACTATAATTATCGATACAGTTATAAATTTATATAAAAATTTATAATTTTATTTAAAAAACCTAAAAATTGATTCGATATTTAATCAATTTTTAAATATTCATTGACGTCCAACTCGTGAGAGTTGAAATGGCATTCGCTAACTAGCTTTATCCATCTAATTGGCGTCTCATAATCAGATCCCACACCTACAAAATAAAAGATAAAAAGAGAGGGGAAAAGGGAAAACGTGGCTTCAATTTTTATTTTTTGAAAATAATTTTTGGTAAGAGAAATGAAATAAAATAAGTTACACTTTTCATGTTTCAAAGCAATTGTATTTAAACTTATTGTTCTAATATTTTTCCACGCTTTTTCTATGATGCAATTTATCATGTGTTGGGTTAAAATGATTCAATAATATTCTTAACATGATGCAATATTGTCTGCTTTAAGCTAAATTCTTACGAATTTTTTGCCAGAAGACTCATACTATTAAGAGACATCTACCCCTTATATGTAGGCTCTCAATCTTTTCAACTACCAATATAGCACTTTATTTGCACATCCAACAATCTCCCCGAACTAGGTTCCACGTGGCCCACTATCACAATCCACGGGTCCCCCTCTCGAACCAGTTCCACGTGATCATTACCACAATCCACTGATCAATCTCCGAGATTCACTGTGGTCACCCATATCATTAGAGTATTTATGGCAACTATCACAATCCACGGGTCTCTCCCTCGAACCAGCTCCACGTGACCATTACCACGATTTACGGGTAATTTCGAGATTCATTGTGTGTCACCCACATCGTTAGAGTATTTATGGCAACTGAAACCCGCAACTAGCTTCTTTTTGTGTGCACGTCTCCAAGCTCGTAAGAGTAAGCAAATCAAGCCTCATACCATCACTCTGTCATCGCCACGCGTCCCGCTGAACATGGGCGTTGATACCTTATGTTGTCTAATAATATAATGAAACTCCTAACATAATATAATATTAATCGCTTAGGCCAAACCCACACACATTTTCTCAAAATGTCTCAAATCATTAAAAAATCTATATTCAATTATCAAGGTAGGACGTTGTAGGCACATCCAACATTATAAATATATTACGAACAACTAATAAAATATCAGAATGTTTTGCTCGTTGCTAGGTTATAATTTTAAAATTACTAACTTTATTGACAAAATTTTGTTGTAAACAACTATTATAAAAAAATACAAGTTAACAAATTGAAGAAAAAGAGCAAAAATTCTTTTATTATTAGAACTTTCAAGATGTACTAACTTGAATTGACGGCATGGTATGATGCCAATAGCCATGAGATCTTTCCAGACCTACCAAAAGAAGTCTTGTTTTTTCCCCAAAACATAGCCTATTTGTATCTGACATTTTTTCTTTGATTTTTTCTGTTTCCACATTTTATTTCAATTAACAGAAATTAGCCATATTTCCCTTTTCCCCTTTAGTAAAATTTCAGGCCTCAAAAATAGGCACCAACACCAAGTCAACAAGTGTGACACATCCACCACTCAACCATGTACCCAGAGTTCCGCACTGAATCTGGCAAAACACACCAAACTTAAAAACTCATTTTGCTGAACTTTTTGCTTTTCAAAGCTCTGATATAAACAACTTCTCAATCTCATAATCTGTGTGAACTGTAGAAGAGAAAATTATGGCGTCTTTCTCAAACATGGGCGCCATTTGCAGAATTACCTCTCCTCCTCCTCGTAGTAGCACTAGTAGTAGTAGAGCTCTCTTTCCTACTTTCCGCAGTTACAGTTATTCACAAATCTCTCGCTCTCGGTCAGTATTCCTTGATTTAACATTCATCTTCTAATGCTCTTTATTCTTTTCTTTTTTTTGTAATTTGTTTGTTGAACATGTTGAAGTATAATTATTTGATGCTTAAAAAGAACTTGCTGCTTAATTAATATGACTAAATCGAAACATCGTGCATTCATGCTGCTTCACGAAAGAGGATGAAAGTACTGTTCTTCACCTCATCTAATACACAAATCACACCATTGATTTACACAAACCATGATGACCAAAATATTGTTCTTTTCAGGAGTTATAAAGGACTGTTAAAATGCACTGACGTTGCAGTTCTGAATCTTTCAATCAATTAACCCCTCAAATTTCAAATAAGTTGGGGTCGACTATGTGAATCCTCTATAGTCTATATCCATTTCGCTCTGTTTCATTTCAGAGGATTCATCATGGTTATTAATTAGTTAGTTATCTTTAGTCCAACATATAGCAACCAACCCCCTTTCTAGGGGCTCGAGGGCTGCAAAGCTCACGAACGCGAGGTTGGTGCAATTTCAAATCTTTAGCAAAATTAGATAAAGCAAATAATAACACCATTAGAAGTACATATTTAAAAGAATTGTATGAGACTAATCATTCATGTTGTGATTATTTAACATCGAAAAATGTATGCATATCATTTTCAGACTAAAATTTACTGTTTCATAGTTTACTAAGAGTGTTCTCCTTGTTAATCATGATTGACTTTTTGTCACAGCATAATCTAGATATGCACAAAAACTACATTATTTGAATTGAGCCTTGACTAATCTAGTTTTCTGAGTACTGGATTAAGGTTTTCACGAAAACTTTACGGTTATCTGTACTTGGGATTTTGCCCACTTCTGGCGATTTTAACTGTTGAAATTTTCTTTAGGCTGATCTGACATCTAACTTGATATGGTGAGATGTTTCTCTTCATTTTAGTTCTTGCAGACTTGGTATCAGATGCAGTTATGCTGAAGCTGTTAGAGAGGATCCTAGCTCGGGTGCAATTGATGTTGTCGCAGATGTGAAATCTGAACGAGTATTAACATTTTCTTTTTCTCCTGTCTAGATCAAAGACCATTTACAACTGTCTCAATTTCAGCTACTAGATGTCATTCACTTCCTTTTTTGACAGATTGTAGTTATAGGAGGCAGCGGCTTTGTTGGCTCTGCGATATGCAAGGCTGCAGTATCTAAGGGTATAGAGGCCATAAGTCTGAGCAGGTGTGCTGGTAGATCTTAAGCATTTTCTGTTGATTTATACAATTGCTTTATCCTCTTATTTTGTTGTTATCTATTGTGGGTTCTCAATTTGTAGTATTTCCTACAGATCGGGGCGTCCTTCTTACTCAGGCGCATGGGTAGATCAAGTAACCTGGATGGAAGGCAGGTTCATTTCTTGATCATATCTTAAGTAGGATGATAATGAGTGCAAGTGAAAATTTTACATTGGTGAAACACCATGCGAAAGTTGGTTTTTAGGCCCTCGACTGATGAAAGCCATAGTAGTTTATTTCTTCCTGGATAATAAGTACGTACTGACGATAATGGAAGACTCTCTTGCTACACTTAATAAGGAAATCTACTGAAGCTCCTCATCAGTTTGCAAGTCCAAAAGTGGGAAGCCATGTGGCATCCTGCTGCTTTACCTCATCTCATGAAAGTGACATGTACCCACGTAGTCAGTGTTTATGTTTAATCCAATCATTCTGGAAAAGAGATTTTGTCTGTGTTGATTATGGTGTAATTACCGCTTTTGACTAAAATCCTTTGCCATCATGCCATGTCAATGGAATGGTTTTCAGCCAATTCATATTATTCATATGATCTTCGTATCCTGTAGGAGATGTTTTCTATGCAAACTGGGATGAAGTACTTGTTGGTGCTACCGCAGTTATTTCAACTTTGGGAGGTTTCGGTTCCGATGAACAAATGCAGAGGATCAATGGTGAAGCTAACGTTGTGGCTGTGAATGCTGCTAAAGATTATGGTGAGTAGCTTTTGATTTATTCCTATGAAAAAATCCATAAAACTGAAGATCTTAAAAAGATATGCTTTGTGTTTTTTTATGTCAAGTGAGAACGCTTTTGGCTGATAATTTTTCCTTGGCTTATCTACACAATTTCATTTGGCTTTAACTTGCAAAATGTCTAATGAATCAGATAGGGATGCATCACTGTGATGAAGTGTGAGGCATGGTTGGATCCACTGTTTACTTTAGCTCAGAGCTAAAGATTGCTAGAGAAAACTGATGCTAAAAAATTTACCTGTTTCTTAAGCGTTAGGGAGCAGAAATTCCGCTCACGTCAATTTTTGATGAAATAACTTCTGCTCATGTCACTTCTAAGTTGTTGGCATTTACAAGCTGAAGCCACCATAGATTGAAATAAATTGCTGGAGTTTACTAGCTTTTGGGTGTAAATTGTAGGATATGTATGCTATGATAAATTTTCAGTCTCCGCAGGCATAGCCTGTCTTAGACATGATTTTGTATTTCTCTTGCACCGTCTTGGTGCTGGTTTGTCAATTAATAAAACTAACCTTATCTCAATCTTCCAAGGCTGAAACGAATAGATCAGGAATTCGACCTGGGAGCCGCCTGTTCCGATCCTTGCCTACTAAACAGTTGCACCCCCGGATATGTATGTTGGGAGAACCCCATGATCCTTCCGTGTGGAAGGGAAGGAAGAAAGAAGGCGAACACGAATACTAAAAAGTGGTTCATGGGGACCCCCAAAAAAGGGGATAGAAAGTGCGGAACGACTTTCTAAGCATAAAACAAACCCTACCTATATAGGAGATGCTAACTACTAGGGATTGATGTTTAGTCATGTTGATAAGCTTACATTAGGTCCAATTTTTGCTGGGAGTTTTTTCAATCTTTTTAGCTTGTACAGCAACACAAAATATAGAGAACCTCTCTGTTTAATAATCCCAAATTATGGAAGCAAAGCATAAGATCCATATAGGAGATGCTAACTACTAGGGATTGATACTTAGAGGGTGTTTGACTAAGCTTATAAGCCGGTCAAATTGGCTTATAAGCACCTTTTGACTTATCTACGCGTTTGGCAAACATCCAAAGTGCTTACAAGCTAAAATCAGCCATAACTCATAAGCTGGTCACCCCCAACTTATGGCTTTTCAACTTATAAGCACTTTTAGTTTGACCAACACTTTTACTTATTTATTCTTAATAATATTTTCTAATTCACAAAATACTTTTCCCAAAATAATTTCTTGACTTTCTCTTCATTCCATATTTGTTGATAATTATTTTCTTTACAAAGAAATTTTTTAATTTATAATCTTTTGAAAAATATTCAAGGGTATTTTAGTCATTTTAACAAAAGAATAGCTTATCAACACTTTTTATCAAACACATCAACTGCTTATTACCAGATTCAGCACTTCTATCCAAACACGTAAATGCTTATTTTAAAAATCAATTTAAGCACTTAAAAAAACTTTTTAGCACTTCAAACTCATCAGCTATTTACAATCAGCTAATCTAAACGGGCTCTTAGTCATGTTGATTATCTTACATTAGGTCCAATTTTTGCGGGGAGTTTTTTCAATATTTTTAGCTTGTACATCAACACAAAATATAGAGAACCTCTGTGTTTAATCCCAAATTATTGAATAGTGAGGTCTCATATAGCCAAACCCAACTAGCTTAATATCAAGGCATAGTAATAGTCGTTTGATTAGACTATTGGCAACGGAAATGTGCCTGGGTTAAGAACAACAACAGAACCGCCTTCTGTCTGTTGCCATGGAATGTATGGATCTTATGCTTCCATCTTACTCTATTTGTCACTAACTCTACATTGATTTCAAGAGGTTATAGGTCTTTTGAGACGAACATTTTTCATGTGATTTCAGGTGTTCTTCGTCCCCTGTTAGCACCTTCAATGATTATGTTTCACACGTATGAAGCGATGCATTTGGTTACATTAAACATGATTAAACCAAATAGACCTTTTCTTTAAATATTTTAAATCTTTTCTAATCTATATAACTGCACACTGATGCAGATGTAGAGGGGAAAAAAGGCAACATTAGTTTCGCAAAAATAAGAATGTTAAAAAAAGGAAAAGAAGTAGGGTTTTTTATGATGTCAACTCTGCAACTGGTTCTGCTGCTATTACATAAAGAGGTTAAGTTGGAAATCTTTTTGTCCTTTGAGTTTTGAGTTTTGAGTTTCTTTGATACTCTTACATTGGTATAGCAATCTTTCATAATTGATTCACCTATGTTTGGTGCTAATCCCAACGAAATTGTTGAAAAAAATGTTACCTCAGAAGCTATTTTACTTCGATTAGTTGTCCCTTTTGAGAAGCATCTCGAGGTTGATTACTCCGGTATTTCGTGATATGGACTGACAGAAGGGCATTGTTTAGAGTCCTTATCGGAAAGCGAATTCATATAATTGAGATGAGTAGATTCTTGTTAGTGCCTTAGAGACTTAGGGTGGATGTGAAAGAAGTAATCTCAAGGTAAATGGTCCCATCACAATAGGGTTTGGGATGGGGTTATTATCATCTCTCATACTCATCGTTTTGCCACTTCATCTTACACCTTATTTTGTGTGCATAATTTGCTAATCGGTTTGCCATTAACAGTATGGTGCCTCTTTGATGTGTTCAGGAGCAACTCTTATGGCAGATGTTACTAATCCTTTTGCACATACATCATCCTTCTCATTGTTCCCTTCTTATTTCTCCATAATTATTCATGCCAAATCTTGGGTTTATAGTTGTTCAATGTAAATGACATGAAAACTTTTGTTATTCTTGCAGGGGTTCCTAAGTTCATATTGATTTCTGTACATGATTACAATCTACCATCATTTCTCCTTCAATCAGGCTACTTCACAGGGAAAAGGAAAGCAGAATCAGAAGTTCTTTCCAAATACCCTAACTCAGGTACTCGATAAGATGTTTATGTTATTGGTGGCTCCATGGCAGCCTGAAGCTTACAGTTCTAAAAGTTGTTCTAAATTGCCGGAACCGAACCTAGTGTAGAGTTATTTGAATTAATTGAGTACAACATCATGCCTACAAAAAGCTCGTCAGTAAAAAGGGAGGAAAATCAGTTACACTTGTAGGATGTGATTAAACCTGTGTGTCGTACGGCACCCAAGGGTGTGGACTAGCGGTCAATGAAGTGGGTGAAAACTTTGGAGACTAGGATTCAAATTCTAGTAGAGACAAAAAACGCTAGGTGATTTCTTCCCATCAGCCTAAGCTAAGCTTTGTTGGGAAGAATTACCAGTACCTGCACTGGTGGGAGGTAGCAGGTACCACTCCTATGTATCATAACAAAGTTATTTACGTGCTTTCAAGTGTTACTAGTTGCTGACCTGAAACTACTGACCCGAAAAAAAGAAAATTTGTTGCTGACTGTAAACTAGTTCTGCCTCAATTTTTTGTGTTTCTCAGGTGTTGTTCTTAGACCTGCCTTTATATATGGGAAGAGGAAGGTTGATGGTTTCGAGATCCCTCTAGATTTGATTGGAGAACCCCTTGAGAAAATTTTACGTGCAACAGAAAGCTTCACTAAACCGTTGAGCTCGCTGCCAGCATCTGATTTACTTTTAGCCCCTCCTGTTAGCGTGGATGATGTTGCCTATGCAGTGATAAACGCTGTCAAGGATGATGGCTGTTTTGGCATTTTTACCATTGACCAAATCAAAGAAGCAGCAGCAGGAGTTAAGGTGTAAAAGGTTCACATTTAAAAGAAAAATTATATACACATTTTTGGAAGATAAATGATATACATCTTGTAACAAACTTATTTATGTAGAATATGTATCTATTGCTTATGCTATGCAGAGCAGTGTAAAGTACAGATGATGCAGATATTGGACCTTTTGATGCCAAAATAGCCACGTATACAAAGTTAGCATTACCTTGTTTTCATCCCTATGTCACTTTCTTTTCTTTTGTGTTCTATTATAGACTGCAAGAGGAGCAAGGCAACACCATCTTGTAGAACAACAGGTGTTAGAGATTGGAATAGCATAATGGAATATTACGCTACCCATAAATGGCTAATCGTGTATTATGGATGGAATCATGAAACCTTGTCGTCTGTCGAAGTGAGACCTCTTAAGGTTACCAAGCATGCATTCTGTTGGATGTTGTATATCAAATGAACTAGCAGAATTTAACTTTCAACTGTTTAGTCGGTTTGGTTTAAATGTCCGCACCTTGGAATTTGACTTTATTAATCTGAATTTGAGCATCTTCACAGTAAATGCATGTCTCGTTTAGATATTTGTCGACCTAATACCTGCATAAAATTCCAAAATGTTTTCTCCGCAGAAAGAGGTTTTATTCCTATTGCAAGTGAATATTTGAAATCATAGAATCCAATATCACGCTGAACGCCCATTGATGAGAAAAGTTCTATTACATCACGCCGTTCAAAAAAGCAAAATGTCTGCAATTACAAGGAGATTTTAAATGGCTTGAGAAATGGTAAAAAAAAAAAGGAAAACAAAATTTCAGCGCAACGCATGTTGGTTTGGCTCATGTCATAGACTTCGAATCTTGCCGCGAACCAAAAGTATGGAATTTAAGTGGAGAAGGATAAAGGAGCGGCTCCTATGTCCATCGAGTTTCAAACCATGATCATGGTCCTTGGAGATTTTTCAGTTTTAAAGAGAAGAAGAGAAGAAAAGAAAAAATATAGCAATGCCTTTATCTGTGCGTTGCACTTGATTGAGATGCAATTTGAATCCAAATGAACTCCTCTTTGTAAGCCAGACCTCCATCACACAAGGCTTCGCATGCGTAAACAGCAATAGTAGCCCAGTCAAGAGAACTAACATCATTTTCCACACCAAAATAATAGAGTATTTGTGGTAAAACCTGCAAGCAGCAGCAGACAAGAAGAGCATAAATCAAAAGCTAATTCATAACACCTTTTACGCAATACACAGTTTTTTGGCCACACGTTTTCCAAGACAACCAGAGACATACAACTAATTTAATTACTAGTTTAAACTCGCCATTAGCTATACTTACAAGCAGAGCAAAAGCTTCATTTTACCTGAAACTCAAATACCCTACGGCCACCACAATAGCTGCATTTAGGAATCTCAGCCTTCGATGGCTGGCCACTTGACATTGGCCATAATGGTTTTGCTCCAGCATCTCTGTAATACCTATTTTCCAAGATAGCGATCGAATATCAATGGCAAGTCATGCGATCGTAATTCTTATGGGATAGCAAAGAAGGCAGCTTATGCAAAGTGTTGTCACAATAAAAATAGCAACAACTTTAATCACCTTAATACTTCCTCAGGCATACAGGATATCCTCTCCTGGAAAGATGCCCAACTCTTCTTGTCATCTTCCCCCTGTATAGAAACAATTACGTAAAGTTGAAAATTGTCGTCCATATATCCATCAAAAATTAGAAGAGCCTTACATACCTCAAAGCTGTCTATAAGTGATTCAATTGATTCATCCACTCGGCTTGAAGAAATCAATGAGTTCAGTTGTCCGTTATCGTCGGAGATCTTATCTTCACATTCATCAATAATTGCAATCTCATATTCAGGCCACAGACTCTTGCTTGCAACTGATTGAGGATTGAAATCTCCATGAACTTCGCATGCAGTGACATTTTAAAATATACAACATTCATGCCCTTTTTTTCCTAGTACCATATGAATTAAGATAGATTTATGAACATCACATCTATTACCCTTACCTTCTTGCATCTCCCCAACAGTCCAATTATTGCTAGATTCAGATGCTTCCAATGATAAACAGCGTCTTCTATGACCTGATTTTCAATGAACGGCCTGCAAATTGGATTCATTTTAGGAAAATTCTCAGCCTAATAAAGAGGAGGAAAAGAAGCATAGCTAACCTGGTGTTTCTCAGAGCAGTAATGTGCTCTTCTGCAACCACCACAAACTTTATCTCCTTTCCAGGTACCCCACCAACGACAAAGAACAGCTGAAAGATGAAAGACAAGATGTATGCGTTAGTAATATTTTTGGGAGATCAATTAATATTGGAGTTAAAAGAAAAGGAAAGGTATATTCCAAATACTTTTTTGAAATTAATTGTCAACTTCAGTCATTACCTCCAGCTCTAGAAGGTTTATCTTTTCCATTGTTTCTTGGGGGCTCACTGGAGTAAAAAGAGTTATCACGGGGCAATTGGCAACGGAAGACCTTGACGCTTAAAAAACACATTCAGTGATTAGAGTTAGAAGGAAAAATTACATTAGTAGAGTAGTTTATAACTCACAAAAAGAAGAAAAAAAAATCAATTAGGAAGAAGTACCTCCTGGATGGCTTGACTTGGTTCCTTTTCCACTGCTCGTGTTGGTCTTTAAGGAGAGAGGCCATTGATGTGCACATGAAGAGAAATAAGGTACAATGAAAAGTAGAATCCTTCTCAGTGAGTGGTGCATAAACCTGTAAAATGAGTGAATTTTAACAAAAAGAACGAAAAAAAACAATTCAGGCTCCTCCTTCCCCTCTCCCTCGACAAAAACAAAAGAAAGCACAAGTAGTAGAAACAAGAGCCGCTGCATAATTAGATGGAAAAACTAATACACAATTGACAAGTAGTCAGCAATGAAAAATTAAGAACGAAGTGAAAAATATAAAGCCAATAGCTCTTGTCTAAGGAAGTCAGATGTAGGACCTAGTAACAAACTACTAGTGTCAACTCTCAACTTGGCCCGCTTTACCTTATTGTTCTCCTCTACACGGAAAGGAAAGAAACATATCTGAAGCCAGCTTTGCTTGGAAATAGCTCACATCGCAGTGCCCATGAATTCTCGGGCTTTTCAAGAACCCCTAATCCCACAGGTTCTTTCTCTTCCTCCTCCTCATCATCATACGAATTAACTTCTCCACTATCATCAATTTGAGCCTCTTCCTCATCAAGAAGAGTAATTTGCAAACTCCTCATGTTTTTTGTAGCATTAGTTTCTTCCTCCATTTTCGCCTAAACTATGGTCACTGATGATTTAATAAATTAAAGGGATCAGAAAAATATCACAACTCCCACAAAATATAAACAAAACAAAGAGAAACACCTCATGTTATGTTCAAGCAAATCCACCACCAAGATTCATTTTTTTACAGAGACGCAATTCGTGTAAAAATGGAAGAAACAAGGTTAAAATAGAAGAACCAGTTCATCACTTTTTAACAGAGAACCAGTTCATATAAAGAGGAAAAAGTACCTGAATTAAATACATGTTCCTTTTTTAACAGTGTGTTCGAAGTTGAAAGCTGAAACAGAAAACAGCAAGAGCAGACCAAGAAGAAGGGTTGAAGACATAAACCTCGTTTGAGTTTGGGGTTAAATAGTCGTGGAAATTGGCCCAACAAATAATTGGTTGGCACTGAACCAGCTTATGTCGAATTACTCCTAATACTTGCTGCTTATACTTTCTTCAATACATGTAGATTGTAGTTAAGACGAAGGGAACTAGAGAAGATCCAACTACGTTTGTAGTTTCAATTTTTGATCTCTTAGTCCGTGGATTGTCTTTTCATACAACTACTTATCTATAAAATTGCAATCCTTAAAACTACAATTTTCCGTAAATAAATTTTTCACTTTATACTTAAAAATGAAAAAGTTATTTTCAAAACAAGAAAAATATGCACATAGTATGTGATAAATATTTATCTACACACGATATTTACATCAAATCAAATAATTTAACCTTAGCGGTGAAAAATAAATAAAACTCCTCTCCATTTCGCATCCTCTCCATTTCCCCAAGTTCCTTTATAGATTTATGATATTTATCTTATTTATATATTAAAGGACCAAATTTAATTTACTTCCACCACTAATTTTAACCATGGTTAATTTAATTTACTTCCACCACTAGTTTTAACCATGGTTTAGAAGGTTGGAAAAAAGGTACTTCCTAACTTTGGTAAGTGATCTCGTCCAAGCCACACATCTATTTGAGGTTGTGAAATGGTCGGAGCAATAATAGTACCCAACAAGGAGTCGGGGTCCATTTTTCACAGGGAGATATGAATGTGACTAGGAGTATAAATTTGCGTGAATGAACCTGAATTATCTTGGATTACACTTCCATAAAAGTTGGTTTATTTTTAAATTTATTTTAAACTAAGAATGACAACTAAGGATTAAAACTAGCAAATTATTTTTGATTGTTTTCCAAAAAGTAAAAAGGCCTAGGGATATGACCTTCACCTAAGTGTTGACTTAATAGGTTGTACGCTTTCAAGTCTGTTTTCTTGGTCGTGGTGGGTTATATCTATCAACACTCGATTACCCGCTCAATACCACTCGATCAGAGAATGATTTTGCCCAATTTAGATTTCTCAAGTCCAAATGGGTATTGCACAAAACAATTGATAATAAGCTCATGTTAGGTTTTATTATCTCTAGATTCAACCCTTAAATTGGGTTTATCAATCTCTCGATTGACCCAGTTCCTTGCTAGCCAAGTTTTCCTAGACTAAGTCTCTTTCTCAAGAAGAGACCAAATCAATTAGGCATGAAATAATATTTGCAACCAGTAAATCCTCAAGCAAGAACATGGCTAGATAATCAACACCCAACCATAAACAAGCAATAAATCAAACACCCATTAAGTTTACACACTAGGATTGGGTCACAACCCTAGTGAAAATCTAGCTACTCATGCTTAAAATAGAAGATAAAGAAGAATAAGTGATAATTAAACCCATATTAATGATTGAAATGTTAAAACTAATATTCAAAAGCTCAAAATAGCTACAACTAAAAGAAGCAAAGAAAACAGTTGCTGATGTCAAAAGGTACAAAAGTTAACCTGAAAAGTGAAACTATTCTATTTATACAGTGCTGGAATTTTCTGACAAAATTGCCTTTTTCGGAGGTTCTGCGGCCGCACAATTCCATGTGCGGTCCTCACTTGGCTTCAGTCTTGACATGAGTTGAATCTGCGGTCGCACAATTCTGAAACGCTGTCGCATCTCTCATATTCTGCGGTCTGCACATTTCTGGGTGCGGCCGCACAAGGCTCTTCTGCGGACCGCATATTGCTGAGTGTGGCCGCGTTAGTTGACTTCTGCGGCCGCACAATAATTGTGCGGTCCACACTTCCTTTGAGCTTGAAATGAGAACTCTTTGAACTTCTGATCTTGCTTATCTGATGCGGCCGCACATTTCATGTGCGGACCGCACTTTGCACTTGAGCTCTGATAAGTTTTCCTTCAGAATCTTCGGCCGCAGATGGAAATTTGCGGTCCGCACTTTGAGCGTCTGTGCCTGATTGTGTCCTTGAGTTCAGATCACTCCTTCTTGAGTCGGATTTCATCTTAGTGACTCATTTTCCAATTATTGCTACAATTAAGCTTATTTAGTCAGTTTTCTAGGAATATAATTAATGCTTTTGGACTAAAACGAAAGTAAAAAGGTGCTAATAAGTAGTCAAAATCTCCACTTATCAACTCCCCTAAACTTAAGTTTTTGCTTGTCCTCAAGCGAATAAAGTAATTCCTACCTCCCCAAGTTAAGAGCTATTCTAGTTTATATAAGATGCATCAATTACACATCAATTGGGACCAACAATTACCCACACGCTCATGAATTATTAACAAGGCAATGGATTGAACTTTTAAGCACAAATAGTTCTAATGTGACACTTTGTAACGACCCGACCGGTCGTTTTGAGAATTTAAGCTCCGTTTAGTGGCACATGGTCTTGAGCAGCTTCACATTGGGTATATCGACCTGCATGCATGGTTGGATTCAGTTACCGGATGATTCAGAATCGAATTGGAAGAAGGATTCTAGTTTTTGGAAGCTTAAGCGGTGATATTTGGCCGGAGTTTGACTTTCGTGATATCGGGGTCGGAATGCGATTTTGAGAGTTGGTGCAGCTCCATTATGTCTTTTGGGACTTTTCTGCAAAATTTGGCGTCGCTCCAGATTTGTTTGATTGGTTTCGGCACGAGTGTTCGAAGTTGGAAGATTTAGAAGTTCATAGCTCGATTCATGGTGTGATTCCTCGTTTCGGCATTGTTTGATGTGATATGATACCTCGAGCGAGTCTGTGTTAGGTTATAGAACTGGTTGGCAGGTTTAGACGGGGTCCTGGAGGCCTCGGGTGTATTTCGGATGGGCTACGGGCCATTTCCTTTTATTTTTGAACTGTTGTTTTCTGCGGCCTAGTTTCCTTCATCGCGTTCGTGTCCTCATCTTCGCCTTCGCGTAGTGTTAATTTAGAGGGTGGAATATTTCTTCTTCGTGTTCGCATTCATCCTCTTGCGTTCGTGAAGTTCTGTCCTTTCCCTTCTTCGCGTTCGCGTAGTGGAAAGTGGGAGCTAGGCGCTGGTGACTACTTCCTCTTCGCGTCACATCTTTCTTCCTGCGTTCGCGAAGGTATTCCATCCCATCCTTCGCGTTCACGTATTATTTCCCGCGTTCGCGTAGCCCAGTCCTTGGACCATCAAATTTCCCTCTCCGCGTTTGCGAGCCGTCTGTCGTGTTCGCGAAGCTCATCCTGGCAGCCTTCATTTTTCCTTCTTCGCGAACGCGAGTCTTCTTCCGCGTTCGCGATGCTTTAGCATCTGGGCAAAATAAATAGTACTCCATTCCGAGGTTTGCCATTTTTCACCATTTTTGGAGTTCTAGAGCTCGGTTTTGGGTGATTCTTCGTGGGGTTTTCAAGCAAATCATTGGGGTAAGTGTTCTCTACCCGAATCTTATCATATTTCATGAATCCATTGCTATTTTCATCATCTAATTAGTGAATTAAGTTGGAGAATTTGGGGAAAATTTATGAAATCTTTCAAAATGTAAAAATCATGATGTGAAGGACGAATTGGTATCGGAATTTGATAACTTTGGTATTTCTAAATTCGTATCAGAATGGGTGTTCGGGTTTTGTAAATTTTGTCGGGTTCCGAGATGCGGGCCCGGGGAGTTGACTTTTGTTGACTTTTTGCGAATTGTATAAGTATCGTTGCTTTGTTATTTGAAATTATTTTCTCTTGCATTGTTTGATTAAGTCATTTTTGGCTAGATTGAGCCGAGCGTTGGTGAATTGGTAAAGGAAAAGCTAAATTGAGTATTGAATTGGCCGAATTGAGTTAAGTATCTTGTCTAACTTTGTGGGGAGGGGGGGGGGAACCACCCTTTAGGAATTGGGTCAATTGTGCTATTTTGATATGTGAAAGCCGTGTACGCAAGGTGACGAGTGGGTACACAGTTTATATGTGGTATTGACCGGTTAGATTTCCTAGTCTCCTTCCATACTTTTAAGTAAATTGTCATAAAATGTGGTACCCCTTTGTTAGATTATTCTCACATGCTCTATATGATGTTGTTAGCCCTTATTTGCTTCCTATTTGCTATTTGGCCTCTATATGCCTTGGTTGTTGTCATTTCCTTCATTATTATCTTGTTACCTCTTAACTGTTGAGTTATTCTATGATTACGTGCACATCTGTTACGAGTCCAAGTTGTTGTGAATACCTGTGTAGTTTTCATATGCCTTACATGTCTTGTTTCCTTGTAAAGATTGTTGTATTCCTTTGATTGTTACGTAGTTCCCTTGTTGCTGTGTACTCATACCTTTCGTTGTAGAATTTCTTGTAATTGAGTTATTGAATTGTGGTTGAGTGATTTATATTGGATCGGAGTGCACGCCACAACAGGAGGAATAAGGGAGGATTGATGAGGAGGAATAAGGGTGAATATGATTATTCGGTTGGATCGAGTTGCACGCCGCAACAAGAGGAATAAGGGTGAATTGATACAGAGTAATAAGGGTGAATTATTATGTTGATAATGATATATGGTGGGATAGGGTTGCACGCCGCAACATATATTTAATATTTACTGTTATTGTAATTGTTACGAAGGAATAAGGGAGGATTGATGGGATCGGGTTGTACGCTGCAACACACACACACACACACACACACACACACACACACACACATATATATATATATATATATATATATAAAATTTAATTTTATTGTAGTTGTTAAGGAGGAATAAGGGAGGATTAGTGGGATCGGATGCGCGCCGCATCAATATATGTATTTATGTATTCCCCTCTTACTGTGTAAGTCATTCGGTAGTTTTACATTTCACTTAAGGATTGGTTATAGCTGGATACTAATTCGATCCTTAAGTTATTTAGTTATTTCTACAAATTACCGATTTTCAAAGTGAATTTATTATGTTGAGTCATTACCTCCTGCTCTGCTGAGTCGTTAGTAAGATAGTATTTTAAAAATGAAAGAACTAACATCATGTTATCTTGTGTGACTTTAATTTAGAACCCGGCGATTCTTTCTATACTTATTATTTCTATTAGTTGTCATATTTTACTTCAACTGTTTTCTCAACTTAATCTTCTCAACATGTCTGAAGTTTTATTTTAATTACAAAGGAATTGTTATTATGTTTTAAACTAATAAACTCTATATTAAATGCAATATACATTCTATGTTGAATTTTAAAAATGCTATTTTTCTCACTAAATTTATTTCTAAAACTAAACCACATCTTTCTCATTGATTCCTTATTTGGTCTAAAAATTATAGATTTACTTCATGATACATATATATAGATGAAATCTCTTGAACATCTTAAGTAGTAATTGGCATGGATATTATGTACCGAATGGCACGTGGATGTCGTTGTGCGAAGTGAGATGGAAAGATGTGGACACAAGGTGTCGTGTGTGTTGAAGAGTTGTTGGAATTATTGGAATCATGTTCTAGAAACACTTGTTCGGTTGATTTGATATTGCTTTCTCTACTTGAGCACATTTACACTTGGCCGTAACCCAAATATGTTGTTGTTTGATTTACCTGGTGGATTCTTGTTGTCATTCGTGTTTCCTTTTCCTCTTATCGTTACTACTGCTTGCAACTTGATATCCTTTTGCTATCGGTATTACTTTGATAGTCCTTTCTTGTTTGATTTGAGACATATCTTGCAGGTTATATATATTCGGTAGTGTCTCAACCGGGCCTCGTCACTACTCTACTGAGGTTAAGCTTGATACTTATTGAGTACCACCATGGTGTACTCATACTACACTTCTGCACATCTTTTTGTGCAGAACCAGGTACTTCAGATCGGGTCGGTTTTGATACTTACGCTCGGTGTCGATGGAGACTTCAAGGTGTACCTGCTGGGCATTCGTAGGCTCTAAAGTCACTTTCTGTTGTATTCGTTTCCATTGTTTCATTTATTTCCGGAACAGTGACGTATTTATTATGTATAACTACTCCTAGAAAGGCTTATGACTTGTACTACCGGTTTTGGGAATTTTAAGTTTATAGAGAATTCAATTTATAAGTTGTTAGACGCTATTTATTTATTTATTGTTGTTCAATATATGTTAGGCTTACCTAGTCCCTAAGACTAGGTGCCATCACGATATCCAACGGAGGGAAATTTGGGTTGTGACACACTTGAGCATCAAGAGTTGACTTAATTCATCAAGGAAGCTCGCTCTTTTATGTATGTCATTTTGGATACCAAACTCCTCCTCTTCTACTCTTCGTTTGCACCTCACTTAAGAATGTAGCACTCAATTCAAAGATTCGTGAAAGATTTGCTCATCTCTCTCAAAAGAATGTCACAAGTACGTCTTTAAGTATCATAGGCTTGCCCCTCATGTAAATTACCACTAATGTAAGCTCGCTCGGCTTGAAATCACGTAGGGATTTTTGGGAATGTAATTAAGGCTTTTGGACTAAGGTTGGATATACTATGATAGAATGGATTCTTCTTTCCTTAAGCGCTCCATTTTCTTTTATCGGCTCATGCTTTGCCCCTTTTTGAAGCATTTTCTTTTCCATGGGGGACTTAGAGAGACTTAGCATCACTTTTTCTTGGTCATGATATTCATTTCCTCCTTTTTTGTTTTCTCCATGCTTTGCATCATTACCATTCTTTAAAATCCCTTCAACTTTTCAACTTATTTACTTTCTTTTTGAATTTTTTTTGTTCTTCTTTCTTTTTCTTGCCTTTCCTTTCCTCCGTTCCTTTTCTCTTTTTGTGCCTCGATACCTTTTTCAAACTCTTCTTCTCTCTCACAAACTTACATTTTTAGCCAATTATTTCAAAAGAGTGTTAAGGAAAGCTCGGGGTACCAAGGGATAGTCACTACAAACCGGGTAAAGGCTTGTAACATGGTGATCAAATAAGAATAGTTTAGTCTCAAATGGGATGACTAGAGATAACAACATTGGTGGGTCATGGAAAATTTTCAAGCGGGTCAAGTAGATCCTACAATCGCTTCCCAAGCCAAGCAAAACTTAAAATTTTGCCTAGAAACACATTTGGGGCAAATTCTAGACCGTTTGCACGGGTACTTGGACTTGCAACAAAAACATCTCACCACTCATACAGTTGGATTGTTAAAAAGGATAGAGTCGATGCCCCACAACGACCATATTCAAGATTGAAAATCACTATGGCTCGATTAAACCACTCGATGATTGCCTAAGTCAACGCAAGAGTCACAAGGTCACTAACTAGAGCTACTTCGTTCCAGAAAAACTTGTTTTTAACCATAAGCACATAGTTAAGTGTGTTGGTAGCAAGGGAAGCATGCTTGACTCTTTTATCATTACTATTCCTATTCTTTACCTAAACACCAAAAACGGATCCCTTAAGAAGGTTTTCACGCCATCCATCGTTGGGAAGAATCACCCGGTTCACACAAAAACTACCTTTGGAAAGAATCGTGACATTAAGAAAACAAAAGTCTTATTGACTACTAAAAACATAAAAAGAAGCTACAAAATTAAAAAGAAGCTATTAGGCTAAATTAGAAGCTATTGAATTAAACATAGACTAATAAAGAAGCTACAAAGAAAGCTACTCTAAGACATAAATGAATGTACATAATGAGAGGAGAAGAGATAGAATATATACGTAAATAGAGAAAAAATGAAGAATATATACATAAATAAAATGAAAGAGGAAAATGTTATCAGTTATTACGAACCAAATGTCAAATATCCAAATATAAAATAAACTCCACCCCAAAATAAGAAGAAACATTGTCCCAATGCTTACAAAATAAGAATAAGGAAGGGTAAGAGTAAAGAGGACTCCCTATGTGGTCTTGGACATCTCTGTATCCATAGCAACGTCACCACCCTCAGCCTCCTCTAACTGGATCTCATCATCCTCGAATCTGGGAGTAGGTGGGTTGGTGAACATCTGTCGTACCGCCTCAGCAGTGTCGGCAGTAAGGTCTGGCTCCTCAGACTGGCCAACTGGTGACACTGATGCTAAAGGTGCTGCTGGATCTATGCCCATGACCAAGTCAAATAGAAGGTCCCCAGCGGTTGCTATCTTTGTCACTTCTTTCCTCAGTCTCTCTACTGCCTTCTTGGATGCCTGGGATTTTCTCATCTTCTTTACCTGCTTCCCAAGCTCCTCAATCACTTCTCCATGTGCCACCAAAGTGTCAACGATGGTCTTCTGGTTCTCCAAAATATTCTTCAAAGTGTCCTCCACTGTTGGAGGAATCTAGGGTGCCGGGATGGATGAATATGCTGCAACTGCACTGGATATGTCAGTTAGTTTTGTTGTGGCTGTCTGCATCCAATTGTTGAGGCTCGCCAGTGTCTGGGAGACTCGCAGCGCAGATAATGGTTGAGTGAGCATGGGCACCAGCTTCAAAGCTGATGCAGAAGGCACTGATGCTGAAGGACTAGAAGAAGGAGGTGGAGGCATAGTTGTAGCAGCATCATAAGGGTCAGCGGAAGTATATGGCATGTCTGTTATTTCAGCAGCTACCCTGGCAGGCTCTATACTGGCCTGCAGTAGTAGAGGATTGACCCTTCTTCTTTGGGTTTCCATCACCTATCAAAGAGAACCATGAGAAGGGCTTTTTCGCCCGCGCCTTGGTATCAAAACTACTTGGCTCCACACCCACATCCATAAGGTACTTAGTGATAGTGTTGGGATACGGGTAGGATCTTTCACCTTGCCTTGGGATACGGGTAGGAGCTTTCACCTTGCCTGGGAACCAAGGACATGTTGACAAACATGATGGCACCCATATTGATTGGGTACCCAGCCATGATAAAGGCGACTAGCAGTGCTCACGGGATCGACAGATTTGTTTCATTCTGGCATGGGTCTATTCTGCTGCACACAAATGTCTGACATCCCGTTGCCTCAAAATTCAGGGTGTTCCGCTGAATAGGAACCCTGCTGTGATCTACGGTGGTGGTGGTCCCGAAGCTGCCATAATCTTAGCTAGCCATGGGCGAGGTGCATCACCCATAGCCAGCTTTTCCAAGTATCGCACTGGCTCCACATCATCCAATCCAAATTTGTGTTCAGGGTGCTCTGATCGAATCTCACTTTTAAGTTCCTCACTTCTGATACATTGGTCCCCTTCTTGATATACTCCACATTGGCGTAAAATTCTCGGAACAAGTGATCTTTGGCATCTGCCACACATTGGGTGAACCATGTCCACCCTTTACTCTCTTTGAATTTCCTCAGCACGACTGGGTTGTACTTTTCAATGTCTTTCAACAAAAACTGACGCTCAAGAGTGAGCAATCTCTGCGGCTACCATTCCCAGAACATGTAGAATGCAGTCAGGCTCACAAACCTATCTTCTGAGACTTCCTTCTTCTTCGACCTCTCGAGGCCGACAACTCTGGTATCACCACCCCGGCCATCATCCGAGATTTTATCTACATCTTCTATAGTAGTTGGTACTGCGGGGGCCTGTGTAGATGAAGGATCTGAAGCCTAACTATTTCCTTCCGACCCCTCAGGAGTACTCTCAGAAGATGTGGGCTCATTTCTCAGTCGGTATCTATCCTGAGGCAGCTATGGTTGTGATTGTACAACTTGTTGTCTTGCAATGAGTTACCCTCCGATGCTTCCCTAGACGGGGCATATGAGATTGATTCAGAGGGTTCTGGCTATCTACCTCGGCCTGTTGTGGGCTTCTTTCCTATCACTCTTTGGGGGTAGAGGATTAAAGAACTTTTGGCTCTGCCTCTAGAAGGCTTACCTATCCCTTTAGATGTGTTACCATGGCCTCGTGATCTAACCATATTCTGCACACAACAGCATCCAAAAGCAGCAAAAGTCAGTTATAGTTCAAGTACAGAATAACAGACAGTTACATAACAAAATATTATGCAGGGTAGGGGAACTGCGGTCCACATATTTTTGAGTGCGGCCGCAAATGGGGTTGTGCAGACCGCACATTTTTAGTGCGGCCGCACATTGAAGTCCTTAAAATGGTATCTCTCTGATGACAGATAATTTCTTGATCTGTAGCTGCACACACTTTTCTGCGGCCGCGGTTGAATTTCTGCGGACCGCACAATTTCAAATGTGATCCGCACAATCATACTACCCAAATGCCTTAGCCTACTGATCTACGGACCACACAATTCCTTATGGGTCCACAATTAAAAACTTAATCGGGCAGAGTTCTAGGGTTTCTACTGTTGCACTCAATTTTGGCATGGTAGTAGCAATTAAACTATATCAACCAAATACTCATCCCCAATATAGCACTTAGAAGTTTACCCAAAACAAATTATAGCCCACATGGTCATGAATTTGACAAATGGTCTAACAATAACCTAACAAATTTATAAACTAAACTAAGAAAATTGAAAAATTCTAAAGAGGAATTGAACATACTAGTGATGAAGTGGTGTTAAGGAATGATCAAAGATGATGAACTAAGTGTCATATGAGTGAATCAGTTGAGTGCACTATTTTTGCCTTTGTTTTAATTTCGCAGAGTTTGTAAAGTTTTAATAGTAGTATGAAACATACTATTTATACTTAACGGGAAGGCCAAAGGTTCAAGAGATGAGTGTGGCCGCAGAATTATGATGCCCAATTTCTCTCAACTAATCTGTGGTCCACAGATTTTGGTGCGCGAACGCAGATTTTGGTGCGGACCACAGATTTCCAAGTGCGGCCGCACTTTGGCCATATCTCTAACAGACAAACTTCAGAGACTTTGCAATTTTTGATTTCCATTTGTGCGCTCCGCACAAGAATTGTGCGGCCGTAGATTCCTTCTGTTGTGGCACTCCAAATTATGCGGTCCGCACAATAATGTGTGGTCTGTACTTTTTCCATACTTAACCAATTTTTTTAGCACAGTCCCTGAAAAACACACTCATTCCTGCAACACAATTCAAAACCAGTTAGCACAAAATAAGATCTATCTAAATAAGAAGAAGAAGAAGATGAAGAAAAAGAAACATGGGTTGCTTCCCAAGAAGCGCCTGATTTAACGTCGTGACACAGTGCACATCACTTCAAATGAATCATCGCCACCATGTGTCCATCATCAGCTTATCCCAATGAGTACTTCACCAGATGACCATTGACTCAGAATACCTTATCGTTTTTGTTTTCAAGTCCAATGCACCAAAAGGTGTCACACCCACAATTTCAAAGGGACCACTCCATTTGGATTTCAACTTTCTGGGAAACATCCTCAATCGTGAGTTGAAAAACAAAACAAGATCGTCCACCTTGAATTTCCTATTTCGGATGTATTTGTCATGCATATACTTCATTCTTTCTTTGTACAAGGATGAACTTGCATATGCATGGTACTAGAACTCATCTAGCTCATTCAAATGTGCAACCCGCAATGTGACAACTACATCCCAATCAAGATTTAACTTCTTCAAAGCCCACATGGCCTTGTGTTCAAATTCCACCGGAAGATGACAAGCTTTTCCAAACACCAACTGGTATGGAGAGATCCCGGTAAGAGTTTTGGAAGCAGTCCGATAAGCCCATAGTGCATCATCCAACTTCTTTGACCAATATGTACGGTTAGCATTCACTGACTTGGATAAAATACTCTTGATCTCCCCGTTGGAGACTTCCACTTTTCCGCTTTCTTGAGGGTGATATAGAGTCGTGACTTTGTGAGTGACACCATATTTTCTAAGCAAGGTGTCAAAAGCTTTGTTGCAAAAATGCGATCCCCCATCGCTTATGATGGCCCGAGGAGTACCAAACCTTTTGAAGATGTTCTTTTTCAAAAATGCCACCACACTTCTTGCTTCATTGTTGGGTAAAGCAACAACCTCAAACCATTTTGACACATAATCCACCGCTACTAAAATGTAGGTGTTCCCACAAGAGCTTTAAAAAGGTCCTATGAATTCAATACCCCACACATCAAAATTATCAATTTCCAAGATGGTAGTGAGGGAAATTTCATTTTTCTTTGAGATCCCACTGTCCCTTTGACATTCATCACAACGCTTGACTAGATCACTTGCATCCTTGTAGAGAGTAAGCCAATAGAATCCACAACTCAACACTTTGTCTGACGTTCTTGCTCCACCATGGTGACCACCATACAGTGAAGAATGACAAGCCCCAAGAATTTCAACATGTTCCTCCTTCGACATAGATATTCTAATCATGCCATCTGTACAAATTCGGAAGAGGTATGGTTCATCCCAATAATAGTCTTGGCAATCCCGTTAGAGATTCTTCCTTTGGTTTGAAGAGAACTCATCTGGGATAATACCACTCATAAGATAATTTGCTAAATCAGCAAACCATGGCATCTCGGTCATTGAAATGACTAGAAGTTTCTCATCGGGGAAGGAGTCATTGATTTCAAGGCCATCATCTGGCCTCCCCTCCTCCTCCAAATGAGACAAGTGGTCCGCCACTTGGTTTTCACTTCCTTTGCGGTCTTGGATGTCTATATTTAACTCTTGCAATAAAAGAACCTATCTCATTAACCGAGCCTTTGAATCTTTATTGCTCATAAGGTACCGAAGTGTCGCGTGATCCATGTGGACAATCACCTTTGTAACCATCAAGTACGGGAGAAATTTCTCCATAGCAAAAACGATAGCAAGGAGATCTTTTTCGGTCACAGTGTAATTGACTTGGGCATCATTCGTGGTCTTACTAGCATAGTAGACATGATAAAATATCTTGTTAATATGTTGCCCCAAAACTGCTCCAACCGCCACATCACTAGCATTACACATGAGCTCAAAAGGCAAGCTCCAATTCGAGGCGGTGATAATAGGAGTAGTTGTCAACTTGAACTTGAGAAATTCAAATGCTCTTATGCAATAATCATTGAAGTGAAATTTGTCATCTTTCTCCAAAATCTTACACAAGGGGTTCACCACTTTGGAAAAATCCTTGATGAAACTCCGGTAGAATCCCTGCATGACCCAACAAACTCCTCACTCCCTTCATGAATGTTGGAGGTGGAAGTTTAGAAATCACCTCTATTTTTGCCTTGTCGACCTCAATCCCCTTCTTTGAAATCTTGTGGCCAAGGAAAATGCCTTCCTTGACCATGAAATGACATTTCTCCCAATTCAACACCAAGTTCATCTCTGCACACCTTGCCACTACCTTCTCCAAATTTGTTAAGCAAACATCAAAGGAATCCCCGACTACCGAAAAATTCATCCATGAAGACTTCAAGGTAATCCTCTACCATATCCGTAAAGATCTCCATCATACACCATTGGAAAGTTATCGGTGCATTGCATAAGCCGAATGGCATCCGCTTGAAAGCGAAAGTACCATAAGGACAAGTGAAAGTTGTTTTCTCTTGATCTTCCGGGGAAATAAGAATTTGATTGTAGCCTGAATACCTATCTAGAAAGCAATAGAACGCCCAACCGGCCAATCGATCAAGCATTTAGTCAAGAAAGGGAAGTGGGAAATGGTCTTTCCTTGTAACTTTGTTTAGCTTCCGATAGTCCATTCACACTCGCCATACTGTCACCATTCTTGTTGGAATCAACTCATTTTTATCATTGATGACCACAGTAATACCCCCTTCTTCGGAAAACATTACACCGGAGAAGTCCATGAACTATCATAAATGGGGTAGACAACCCCGGCATCCAACTACTTTATGATATCCCTTTTGACCACCTCTTGCATTGCTTAATTTAGTCTCCTTTGATGTTAAATGGAGGGTTTGGAATCCTCCTTCAAATTAATCTTGTGCATGCAAAATGCGGGGCTTATTCCCCGAAAATCCTCCAATGTCCATCCAATAGATTTCTTCCTCTTTTTTAGCACCGCTAATGTAGAGTCTACTTTCACGTTAGCCAAGCAAGAGGAAAGAATAACCGGTAAAGTAGAACAAGTGCCAAGTAATTCATACATGAGATGCGGAGGAAATGGCTTCAACTCCAAAATGAGAGGCTCCTCGATTGAGGGATTTGTTGGAGGAGTCTTCCGATTTTCAAGATCTAAGGACAATCAGGGTTCATAAGTGTACGACCCTATTCCTTACAATGATTTCACACATTCTACGAATCCATCCATCTCGTCATCATCAAGGTTAAGCAAGACGGCCTCCAATGTATCATCAACATTCATCGTGGCACTAGTACCATCAATAGTCACATCGGTCACCAAGTCCACGAATGAACACACTTCATATCTATTCGGTTTCCTCATAGATTTGCACACATGGAACACCACATTTTCATCACCCACCCGGAAAGTGAGTTCACCAGCTTCCACATCAACAAGATCCTTCCCCGTAGTAAGGAAAGGTCTACCAAGAATAATCAGCACCTCATAGTCCATTTCACAATCAAGAATCACAAAATACGCCGTGAGAATAAACTTGTCAACTCAAACCAATGCATCTTCAATCACCCCAACGGTCTCTTCATTGTACGGTCGGTCATTTGTAATCTCATAGATGTGGGTCTTGGTTTCCCAATTCCCAATTTCATGAAAAAGGAGTTGGGAATCAAGTTGATACTCACCCCAAGATCACAAACAGCCTTTGTAAATTCGGCACTTCCAATGGTACAAGGAATATTAAAAGGACTTTCCAACTTTGGAGCCATCGAATGCACTGCACAATTGCACTCACTTGGTGAGTGACTTTGATAGTTTCAAAATTCATCGATCTCTTCTTTGTCACCAAGTCTTTCATAAACTTAGCATATCCGGGCATTTTCTCCAAAGCTTCAACCAAAGTCACATTTATAGAGAAACTATTCATCATATCAATGAACTTCTTGAATTGATTCTCTCCATTTTTCTTGGCAAGCCTTTGAGGATAGGGAGGAGGTGGCTTAGGCAATGGTGCCTTAGCTCTTTGCACTACCGGTTCTAGTATGTCAATCACATGATCCCTAGACGGGTTCACGTCCTCTTGAGTCTCTTCCGCGGAGTCATCAATATCAATATACACTTCATCATTTTCTTGCACAACATTGTTCGAGATCTCCTCTTCTTCTACCACTTGCTCATCATCCACAAGTTGCCTTTGACTTGAGGTAGGTGCATTCCCACCTTTTCCACTTCTTGTAGTCACGGCCATGGCATATCCCATAGTGTTCCCACCCTTCGGGTTCACCATCGTATCACTTGGTAGTTCCCCCTTAGGATGCGAATTCAAAGTTTGAGAGATTTGACCCATTTGCACTTCTAAGTTCCGGATTGATGTATTGTGTGAAGCAAGTTGGGCATCGGAATCAGAATTCTTCTCCATCATTTGCTTGAACATGTTTTTAATACGACCCATTTTATTGTTGGATGAATTAGGACCATTAGAAGGATAAGGGGTGGGTTGCTCTGTTGTTGGTACATCGGGGGCCTTTGAAAACCCAACCCCCGATTTCCTTGATTTTTTGTTCCACCCTCCTTGGTTGTTGCTTCCCCAATTGCCTTAATTGTTATTATTTTGCCAATTCCCTTGGTTGTTGCTTCCATTCTAATTTCCTTGATTGTTCCCACCATTCCAATTACCTTTGTTGCTAGAATTCCAATTGCCTTGATTGTTTGAAGGTCTCCATTGTTGTTGACTAGGGCCTTGATAGTTGTTTCATTGCCCTTGAAAGTTGTTCACATATTGGACCTCTTCATCTTGATCATTATAATAATCCCCTTGATCATACCCACTATCATCTTGTACAAAACTGTCCACTCTTTGTTGCACTTGTGGGCTTCTTGTTCTTCTCTTGTTTACCATCATATTAACACCCTCCATAGCATTGACTTGCCTCGGGTTTTGCACTTGTTGAAGTTGAGCCTTTGCCAATTGGTTCATGGTGGTTGTCAACTCGGCTATGGCTTGCCCATGGTCATGTAACGCTTTGTGAAGAAGAATCACATTTGGATCACCTTGTGGAACATTGGCTTTAGATTTCCATGCCGATGAAGTATCCGTCATCTCATCCATAATATCACACGCCCCCGCATAAGGCGTAGTCATGAAGTTCCCACCAGCAAGTTGATTCACTACACATTGGTTGGTGGTATTGATTCCCCGATAGAAAGTTTGTTGAATCATGTTCTCTGTCATATAATTGTTGGGGCACTCTTTTACCATTGTTCTATATCTTTCCCATATCTCGTGTAGTGGTTCATTAGGCTCTTGCTTGAATGCTAGAATTTCATCCCGAAGAATAGCCATGTTCTCGGGAGAGAAGTACTTTGAAATGAATTTCTCCGCAAGTTCATCCCACATCCGAATGGAATGATTTGGCAAATGCTCCAACAAATCTAAAGCTTCCCCCGTAGAGAGAAGGGAAAAAGCCTTAGCCTCAAAGCATCCTTGGAGACATTTGTTTGTTTGCTTCCCCAACACGTATCAACGAACCCCTTCAAGTGTTTATATGCATTTTGACCCGGTGCACCGGTGAAGAACCCTCGTTGCTCGAGAAAAGTGAGCATCACGTTGGTTATTTGAAAGTTGCTCGCCCTAGTACAGGGTGGGACTATAGCACTTGCATACCCTTCATTCGGCAAAACCCGGTGTGGAGCCGCTCGTGGTGGAGGTGGGGGTGGAACGGAAACATTATCATAAGGCGGTCGGCCTCGCCTATTAGCTTGAGGTTCAAGAGGGATCTCATCATTGCATCAACATCGACGTCCACATCCCCCACATTTATTTTCCTAGCTCGTTGTTGGTCATGATTGCACCTACAATACTCACAAGTAAGTAACAAGGAAGGAAAATGAGACAATTCACATACAAAACCAAATATATAGCTAAATCTATTATGGTCCCCGGCAACAGCGCCAAAAATTAATCTCGTCCAAGCCACACCTCTATTTGAGTTTGTAAAACGGTCGGAGCAATAATAGTACCCAATAAGGAGTCGGGATTGCTTTTTCACATGGAGCTATGAATGGGACTAGGAGTATAAATTTGCGTGAATGAACCTGAATTATCTCGGATTACACTTCCACAAAAGTTGGTTTACTTTTAAATCTATTTTAAACTAAGAATGACAACTAAGGATTAAAACTAGCAAATTATTTTTGATTGTTTTCCAAAAAGTAAAAAGGCCTAGGGATATGACCTTCACCTAAGTGTTGACTTAATAGGTTGTACGCTTTAAAGTCTGTTTTCTTGGTCGCGGTGGGTTATATCTATCAACACTCGATTACCCGCTCAATACCACTCGGTCAGAGAATGATTTTGCCCAATTTAGATTTCTCAAGTCCAAATGGGTATTGCACAAAACAATTGATAATAAGCTCATGTTAGGTTTTATTATCTCTAGATTCAACCCTTAAATTGGGTTTATCAATCTCTCGATTGACCCAGTTCCTTGCTAGCCAAGTTTTCCTAGACTAAATCTCTTTCTCAAGAAGAGACCAAATCAATTAGGCATGAAATAATATTTGCAACCAGTAAATCCTCAAGCAAGAACATGGCTAGATAATCAACACCCAACCATAAACAAGCAATAAATCAAATACCCATTAAGTTTACACACTAGGATTGGGTCACAACCCTAGTGAAAATCTAGCTACTCATGCTTAAAATAGAAGATAAAGAAGAATAAGTGATAATTAAACCCATATTAATGATTGAAATGTTAAAACTAATATTCAAAAGCTCAAAATAGCTAAAATAACTAAAAGAAGCAAAGAAAACAGCTGCTGATGTCAAAAGGTACAAAAGTTAACCTTAAAAAGTGAAACTATTCTATTTATACAGTGTTGAAATTTTCAGACAAAATTTCCCTTTTCAGAGGTTCTGCGGCCACACAATTCCATGTGTGGTCCGCACTTGGCTTTAGTCTTGATAGGAGTTGAATCTGCGGCCGCAAAATTCTGAACCGCGGCCGCATCTCTCATATTCTGCGGTCTGCACATTTCTGGGTGCGGCCGCACAGGGCTCTTCTGCGGACCGCACATTTCTGAGTGCAACCGCATTAGCTGACTTCTGCGGCCGCACAATAATTGTGTGGTCTGCACTTCCTTTGAGCTTGGAATGAGAACTCTCTGAACTTCTGATCTTACTTAGCTTCTGAGGTCGCACATTTCATGTGCGGACCACACTTTACACTTGGGCTCTGATACGTTTTTCTTCGGAATCTGCGGTCCGCACTTTGAGCTTTTGTGCCTGATTTTATCCTTGAGTTCAGATCACTCCTTCTTGAGTCGGATTTCATCTTAGTAGCTCATTTCCAATTAATCAGTTTTCGGGAATACAATTAAACGTTTTTGGTCTAAAACGAAAGTAAAAAGGTACTAATAAGTAGTCAAAATCCCCATAAGTAAGAACTCTTCATCTCATAAAATTTTGGCAACCATTAAAAAGGCTTCCATGTATACTTCGAATGTTATATTTAAATTGATGAGATCATGGAATGGTTCATAATAAAGCAATTGAAAGAATAAATTTTTTAAACGTCTACGAAAAAGAATTTAAGAGTTGCGCAATTTCAGCCTAAATTAAGAAATTACCACATATCCAATCATTTCATCGCCTAAAACAACTACTAATTAAATAATTGTAATCCCCGCCCTTTTTTCAACCATTAGAAATTTATTAATATAAATTAATAGTTATAGAATTAAGAATACTTTATTGACAAGAAAGATAATTTGAAACTGAAAACAGATGCACTTAAATATACTTTATATAAAATTTAAAATAGAAGATAAAATTTCCTGCCAAAGCTAGAGAGTACCTTTTTCCTAGAATAATAATAATATTTACCTATTAAACCATGATTAAAACTAGTGTTGAAAGTAAATAAATATGCCTTTGCTATATAAAATAGACAAATATCATAAATTCATAAAGAAACTTGGGAAAATGGCCAGGATGAGAAATGGAGAGGAGTTTCATCCGTGAAATATCAAGTAAAATACATATTGAGCCATGTTAAGTGGCAAATGTGCATATGAAAGACAATTTCATGCGCCTATTGACTTGTTGCAAATATCGAGTGCAAATAATTTTTTACATATTTAAAATCTCTACTAGTATCCTGTTACATTCCTCTAAAATTGTACAGACTAAGTTCAGATCAATTTTGCAAAAGAAATTATACAAATTAATTTTAGGGATTTTGGATTTTGCAAAAGAAATTATACAAACTAATTTCAGGGATTTTAACTTGATTAATTTTTTTAATCTGATATTATAAAAGTATAATTTATTTCCTGCAGCATTAATTATTTGGACGAATTGAAAAACACAGACCATCAATCTTTCTGACTAAATTGATCCTTTGAAGAGGAAAAGGTCAAACAAAGTAGAAGAAATGATTATAACATCGGTTACTTTTTCCATTTATTATCTATATATACAGAGAAGCCTATTTTGTCCTTCCGTAATATTTTTCTATTTGTTTCGTAAAGGGTGTTAAAATTTAGCCTCATTACATTTTTATAGTTAGGTTTTAAAAGGCTTTATTTAATCTTTCAGATGTATTTAAGGACAAAGAAAATTTTAACAGAATAAAAACACAAGTCGTGGCAGCTATAAAAGTGTCTCTTTCCAATAGGAGCTTCAAATTTATCTTCCAGACAGCTATAAATGTGTCAAATAGTCGTCATTGATCGAAGTATGTCTACTTGTGTACAGTCGATGAGCAAAAGAGAAAAGGCTGGAGTTGATAACCACTGGAAGCAGTTTTGTCAACATTTCGAAATATCAACCTACCAGAAGGGCTACACAACATCTATTTGTATATTTATACCTTACATCACAACCTCCAAATCCAGTGTGCAAAGGTTTTGATAACTTCAATACATTAAGTTGTTGATATCCTCTTTTGCCAATTTGACAGGACCACATTAGGCAACGCTCCCAGTTACTAGAGCCAGTGGCAAAGTGAAAAATATTCCATAGAGCAGCAACATTTGATTTCCAAATTCGATCAGAACAAACTTAACCATGGCTATGATTGCTCGGAAAGATACCTGCATCCCGTCCAAAATTTCGGGTCAGAGTTAAGCTATAAGATTAACAAAAGGGAAACTTGAAGCTACTGCTGTCTTCTAATGATTACTAACCCAATCCTGCTATGAGTAGTGACGTGTACACTTCAAAAACTCACACCAAACTAGCAGTATAATAAAGATATAGTATTCTAAGTTGCTCGAACTCTCCAAAATATTGTTGCACCCGTATCGGATCCTCCTAATATGCACTACTTTTGGAGGATCCGACACGCACCCGACGGCATCTTCCGAGAGTCCAAGCAACATAGATAGTATTGCAAACCTTCAAAATATTAATTGTCGTCTACCTTTGACCTCCACCTGGAATTCTTACATTGGTGTCTTCAAAAGTTCCTTAAAGTGAACACATTTTTTTTTCTTTCCTTTTTTACTACGGTAACACAGCGCACACTTCATGTACCTAGTCTTTATTAGACTAAACTGAAGGAACTGATATGGATCCTTTTCCAACTTCAACCAGAAAATTTAGGTTTTCAAGCAAATATTCTGCATGGTGTCATTCTGACACAACTTGTTTCCAAGTTTTTTCTTCAAGTTACCACATTTGCAAGAGCTCAGTACTAAGCACCAGTTCTGACAGAAAACAATACTGGAGCAAATCATCAGATCATTCTTTGAAGAATCGCACTTCACATAAACTTACTTTCCAGTGTAAAAGCCTGCAGAGTACCATGCATTCAGCACTTCCGTTAGATCCGTCTCCATGCCAGCAGCTTTCTCTGCAGTAACAGGGTTCATCTCTATTTGTTTCCCTGAAATTAGAAAAAGTTATATGAAAGTTTGTGAAGGAATAGAAGGACACTGAGAAATTGAAAGTTCTCTCCCACATCATATGGGACTTTTGTTGTTCTCTAAATTTCTGTGGCACATTTGAGATCCTCATTGTATTATTATATAACGCTGATGCTCTTAGCAGTAATCATATCTTTGCCTCATCTCTATCTCTCTCTTATATACAGGGTGTTTTCCCTTTTCTATTTTGGTCATTACTAAACGTTTTACTTATTCAAATAAAATAAAGTTTGTTGAATAGGTAGATGTCATATTCGTATTTCCTATGCAAATGATCGAGGTGGTTTTCAAAAGTGTCAGCAAATAAGAGATCTATCACGCCAGCTAATTACAGCCCAGAACATCAAACTTTTGATTTATTTAAATAGCCCAGAACAGGAACAGAGCAATAGAAGACTTAAAGCATATTTCTTTAAGAGTTTTTTGCCTTACCTTGAGCAGTTAGATAGAGCACACTTTCATTTGTTTAATTAAAAGAAAGTAAAATCTAGAGCAAATGAAGCTAGTAATCAAACTTGTAATGAGCTTGAATCCAATTCGTCGTTTGATGTTGAGCATAGTTTGAGCTTGAGGATGCAGCCTGCATTTTTGATAAGCCAGCTCCTACAAAAGCCTATCCAAATCTAAATATCTGAAGCTCATTTAGAACTCTTTCCGTAACTAGCTTTAGATTTTGGATAGGTAAAGACAGGCATGTGGAGTAAGGAGGCTTTGGTTACTACTACTAAGGGCAAACCACATTAGTTGGAAGTGGAAGATAGCATATGTACCCATAGTAAAATAACTCAACAATATCTCCTCCCCGATAATTGTTGGCACACTAATCAAATGTCATCTTTTTTCCAACTCACATTCTCACAATTCTTTTGTTCTCTCCCCAAATAAGTCATCAGAACACAGGCCCAACTAACAAGCAGGACCTAACATCATTCGACTTAAAGTTGCACGATTGCCCTGCTACCTTCAGATACTGAGATATTGGCTTATACTCAGAAGATTTTTCGTTGCAAACTTCCTAAAGCAAAACCTGTTACTATCTAATAGACAAGCAATCGAGTCAAAACTTGCTCCCACACCCCCCTCTTTCTCCACCTAACTCCTTCTTGTCCGTATTCCAGTTCATCTCAATATGTTATAGAAAATGCATGGTATCTTCCAGTCGCTACCACATCACACGCTAGACATAAAAAGAAACAGACATGCACTCAAGTATCTAAACAGCTGCTCACCTTCACTTGCAAATGAATTCGGTGAAGCCGTATTAGAAGCTTGCTTTAAAGAGGATAGTACTTTTTCTGCAGCTTCCTTTGCTATATCAACCAAATTAGTATTTTGAAGAGATGAGTTCTTTTGTTGAACACCTTGTATAGAAGCATTACATGGTTTGTCCGCCTGATTTCCACCCAAACAACAAGGTGATAGGGTGCATGGAGACACCAAACTTTGGCATCCATATGGGCAGTAGAAAGAAGATTCTGTTGGATGTGAAGTCTGCGCTGCATAAGTGTGATGTTCTTGTGACGTAGAAGCAGAATTTTGATAACTCCACATGCCAAACTGGTTAAGTTGCTGCAAAATCTTTTGCCTTTGATCCTCAAGTTCGTAATATGTATTGAGTAACTGATTGTAATCTTCTACGCTCTGTGAACTGATGCTCTCTATGGCCTTATCCTGGGTGTTTTGTGCATTCAGCTGACCAGTATGGCTTTCAGGGGGAACTGCCTCAGAAGAGGAATTTTCTTTGACTGATGACAGGTTGCTTGCATCTCCCATTTCTATAGTGGTATCTGCTGCAACTTTGGCGTTATCATCTCCCTCCCCATTGCTTCATCCACACATGTGAGAACAAAACAAAAAGGAATCAAAGAGAATGTCAGCCTCCAAACCATTAAATGGCCTTTTTCCCTATGGAACTTGAAAAGAAGTAGCACTGTATATTTATCCAGCTTGGCACAAGAAAGCAAAGAAATAGAAACAAAGAGGTTATAGGGGAAAATGATAAAGTTAAACAATAAAGTACTAATAGATAGAGGAAGTTGTGGCATATGAAGCAACTTATTACAACAATAAATCATAAGAAAAATCAATACCAGACCTATAAGTCTACTAACCAATACATGTAAGAATTTTAATCAGCAACCTATCCGGTAGGCAGAGTAAAGGCTCTAAGTTGACATCCTAGCAGAAAGCATTAACTCCTAGCAGACATCTCAAGATGCATCATTTCTAAAAGGAATTACAAAATAATAAGAGTTAGAAAACAACAATATTTTTCCAATTGGCTAGATATGTCCAAGTCTTCGCAGCTGGTAGCTTTTCCTTTATATTAATATTTTGACACTAAAAGAGCTCGGAGAAAAGATAAATATCACTAAATTCAAGTCATGAATAGACCTTCTAAGCTCATCTAATATCACTCGTTTCAATCATGAATGGGCCTTTTAAGAGTTAGAAAACAACAAGCTTTTCCAATTGGCTAGATATGTCCAAGTCTTCATAGCTGATACAACAACAACATACCCAGTATAATCCCACAATCGGGATCTGGTCTTCATGGCTGATAGCATTTCCTTTATAATAATTTTTAATCACTAAACCATCTTGAAGAAGACATAAAAAGAGATACTAGTCAATTCGAGTCATGGATGGACCTTTTAAGCTCATTGCTTCCGTCATCAAGAGCTGCCAAATTCTCCTCCTTGATGCTAAGTTTAGCTCCTTTTCCATGCATAATCTGGAAATTAAAAGGAAGAACATAAACAGAAAGATACAAAACTTTCTTAATCTTAAAAAGGAGTGAGAAATGAAAACATTAAGTATATAAGTATTGAGTTTGCCTGTAGGCTCTGCCCAATAACAGATGTGGCTTAAATTTGACCTTCTCTTTGTGGAAGGGGTAGGGATGAGGATTAATTTGGAGAGTGAGAGAAAGGCATGCTTTATGGAAGCTAGGAAGTTAGGAGGATTCAAAAGATTATGGTCGACGCAAAACAGTAATGATGTCGATAGGATGAAGATCATGAGGGAGAAGGAACTGAAAAAAAAGAGGGAGAAAGGGGAGCTCAGATAATTTGTTCAACTGTGGCATCCAGCATGCCAGAGATAAAACAAACTAAAGTCGTGCTCAACAAGATTTTAACTAAGAATGACAGAAAAGAAATTATTTGCTTGTGAGACAGCCTGCAAAACAGAAGATGCGCCCAGGAAACGTTTACTTACGCTCAGATAAAGAAGAAAGCAAAACATCTTCAGCCACAGGACATAGTACCTAGGATGAACTATATCCTTGATAGTTTTTTTATAAACATTTAATGGTGGTGTGGGCCAGCTTGCACGCACGTTGACTATTTCACACTAGCACAGATACCGAGTAATTCCGCCCACCAATGCTTAGGCAAATGGGAAGAAATCACCTAGAAGTTTGTCTTTGTAGGGATTTGGACACTGGTCTCCAAGATTTTTTTCATCCAATTCATTGGAAGTTTCTTTTAAACGGCACAATTTGTCGGAGTAGGTTCCCTGTTCCCTAAAATGTACTTTAAAAGAACTATACCACTAAGCACTGCTCTCTTGTAAATATATTGCAGGAAATGCTTTCTCCACTTTGGTTACAGAAAGCTGCATTTTTTACCTCATTATCCCTCCTTTCTTCCTTTCCATACTCCGGCACCACAAAATTCTCTAGTTCTACTCCTACAACACAATATAACGGAAGCCGCATTGCTTCTATTCTTTTCTACACCGCTCATATATCACCAGCTGACTACTTGAGAAAGACAATTTCAGAAACAAAGGCAGCAAAGAGCACCATAAACCATCTCCTGGACACAAAGCCAAATAAATGATAGCACGATTGAAGTTGGATATGACGAGCATGGTGGGTACTCATGCAAATATCATTTTCTTGTATCCAACTTAATGTTCAATCACTTCATAACATCCATCTGCATAGAAATTTGTGCAAGACTAAAAGCCAACACCAAAAATTTGTCAAAACCCAACCTGAAATAAATTAACCACATGGCGAGCAACACAAACAAACCCAAAAAATGATAGGTGATTTCTTCTAATCTGCCTAAGCCTTTATGGACAGAGTTACTTGGCACATGTCAGAGTTAGTAGGTGAAATGGTCGAGGCGCACACAAGATTGCTCATGAATGGCATTCTATTAAACCTCCTTCAGTATAATTCTCGTAACCAGAACCAGAAAAAAAGAAGAAGGAAATATTGGGCTTTTCAAAAATACTTGTGATAAGCGAAGTGAATCATATATACACCATTTGGGCTTCATTTACCAAAGTTAAAGAAATAAATTCTAATGTTGTGGTCAAGTAGAGGAAGGAGATGAATGATTAGATTAATAATACACCTAAAAAGGAGAGTAATGTGAAGAGCTCAGTTTCAGAAAATTAAACCGCGTTGAAAGCAAAGATTGAAAAAGAGGGTAGGGTATGAAATTCATGGATAACCTTGTACTTGGAAACGGCATCGTTAAAGGCGTTGATGAGGGCAGAATCATCCCATAAATCTTCTCCTTTCCCCATTTTCGCTTTCTACTCTGCTCCGATTAAAGTTGCAGAAAAAGAGGTTTTAAGCTGCCAAGGGTTTAACTTTCTTCTAAGACTGTGGCCCCAATAAACAAGAAACGACTACAATATGACCAAACCTGAGGCAAAGATTTCTTTTTTTAAAACAATTAATTGATTGAATGTTTTTACCTTCTTTTTTTTTGTTTCTCCTAATTTCCATTCATTCCACCACAATCTTGATAAGTATTAATAAAATATAGTATTTAATTAATCAGAATATTCAAGCATATTTAAGGAATAATCCTGATATAAAATTTTATTATCATTTTATATTAAAATTGGAAATAATGCATATTTATATTGCATTTAGTTCATAGTTTGAATAATTTGCGCGAGAATAAAACACTTAAGGTATCATAAATAACCTTGAATTATCTTCTTATCTTTTATTTATGGCAAAAACTAAGGTTAAAATGTATAATTTTATATTATACACCATATGGCTCATTTTTTTATGCAACCAACAAACACTCGTTGAGTATTAATAGTATATATATATATATATATATATATATATATATATATATATATATATATATATATATATATATATATATATATATATATATATATATATATATATATATATATTAAGAAACTAAGCTCAAGTAATATTATAAAACAAGAAAATAGATAAGAAATGTGGAGAGGAAGAGAGAACTATCTTATTTCATCACGTGTTTTTCAAGTGTGTACAATGTGATGCTCAAACTCTCTATTTATAGGATGACATTGAGGCAATACAAAGGGATGTCATTAACATGATATTAACTATTGAGATCATGGGGAAGATCATGGAGGGGGTTATGGAGGTGTGGGAGTTACAACAATAATTGTAAGAATATTTGGGAGGTTAATGGAGAATAGTAGTGGGAGTAACTTCTTCAGGAGTTATAGACATCCACTACATAATATAATATTTCATAACACTCCCCTTGGATGTCTATAGATAATGTGCCTCGTTAAAATCATACTAGGAAAATATCCTGTGGGAAAAATACTAGTTAAGGAAAAAGAGTACACATATCATGTAATACGTATTGTCTGTTGCCTCGTCAAAAACCTTGTCAGGAAAATTCATTGGGGCAAAACATGTGCGAAGGAAAAAGAGTACAACGCGTATTTGCCTCCCCCTGATGAAAACATCACTTTATTTCTTGAAGATAATGCATTTCAATCTTGTATTTCAACTTGTCAAACACTGAGATTGGCAATGCCTTAGTGAACAGATCATCGAAATTATCACAAGAACGAATTTGTTGAATATCAATTTCACTGTTCTGTTGAAGATCATGCGTCTGAAAAAGAATTGTGGTGAAATTTGCTTTATTATTTCTCCTTCGATATATCTTTATTTCAAATAAGATATGCAAACAACATCATCTTCAACATTATTGGAATCTTCTCTTCAAAAAAAAGTCACACGTCTGTTGGGTATTTAATCACTTGCTTTATCAGTTGCTTATCTTGGCATGACTTGATCAGCACAATTAACTGACTTGTAGAATAATAATATGCAATCCTTACATGCAAATAGATTGTTTGAAGAACAAACTTTAGAAAAATTCATGCATTTGCACAACCAACAAAATCTTGGCAGTATTTGTTAGAATAAGCAGATATATATCAAGGATTCCTTTTGCAATATAACGCTAATCGTATTTCAATATATCCACACAAGAGTAAAACTATATCTCACTAGAATATTGTTATACTTATGGTTACAACAAGATACATTAGTACACCAATTGCACTAGACACAAAAACAAATCGCGTACACCATGATTGGTCTAATCCACATAAGGATTTGATGAAGCTTTATTTAATAAGTTTCTTGGGAACCTTACTATGCTTTAGAACAATGTAAATCTTTCAAGGATTTTTATTATATGTATATTAAGTTTTTCATGTATTTTCAAATTAAAACCTGAAAACGATTTCATCCACCACATGAGAACATATCTCCATATAACTAATTTCAGGATATTTACGAAAATTTTTGTGCCACAAGTCGTCTTAATTTCTATCGACTTGATTTTTCATTTTATTTTCAGGTGTTGGGACTATCCGTCCAACTTCACATAATAAAGACATAACTTATCAAGATCTTATTATTTTCATGTACCTGAGCCTCTTCCATGAGGTCTTATAGAGTGTTATGTCATAGTGCTCTTCTAGAACACTTGCCTCCTTATTCTGACCATATTGATCATTTGCTCTACTCCTTGTTCAAGAAGTTTTATCTTTGGAACCGATTAGACTATTACGCTTCATGCGTTCCATAGACTATGTCCATTATGGACTTTATTTTATTTGGAGCATTAACAGCTGAAATATAACATTTAGCTTTGGGTCAGCAAATGCGTCTGGCAATATTTTACAAATGAATTATCACTTGAACTTCAAGTTTACATTTTTCTTATACGAGAATCTAGGTGCACTCATAATAATTCATTCCATGTATTACTTTTTCAGCTGCCCATTCCCCCCCCCCCC
>ML360224.1:21134-43684 GCA_005239505.1 Nicotiana paniculata | reverse complement strand
TAACTTCACTAATTTTTTTCAGGAAAGAATTGAATGATACTTGTTTATTAATTAGAACAAGCTTTGTATCATGATCCAAGTATTTGAAGTCAGTAGTCCACCTCCCATTGAAATTAAGTACAACGCAGACTGAACTCATCCTAGAGAAGCATATTTAGTGTCAAGTATTAGCATAAGAATTTAATTATGAAAAAAAGCTGAAATTTGAAGAAAAAACTTCAGCACATTCAGTGTTGAAGTATTAGAAAATGAACTAAAAACTTCAGCACATTTGTGCTGAGGTTTTTCATGACAAATCTATTGTATCGAGGAGGAAAAACTTCAGCACATTCTGTGTTGAAGTATTAGAAAATGAACTAAAAACTTCAGCACATTTGTGCTGAGGTTTTTCATGACAAATCTATTGTATCGAGGAGGAAAAACTTCAGCACATTCTGTGTTGAAGTATTAGAAAATGAACTAAAAAACTTTAGCATCTTGTGCTGATATTTTTCATGACAAATCTATTGTATCAAGGAGGAATAACTTCAACACATTCAGTGCTGAAGGAGGAAAAACTTCAGCAAAGTTTTTGAAAAAACAATAGAACACAGTACATAACTTAAGCATATTATTAGTGCTGAAGTTAGCAAAAAAAAAAAAATTGTTTACCAAAAAATTCAGCAAAACTTTAGCAAAAAATCTCAGGTATCATGAACATCAGTCAGATTCGAAAACTTACAATTTGAATTTTTCTTTGGGAGAGGTGATCTGAGAAGAGACGGAGGATCGGTGAAGTGTTTTGTGAGAAGAGACGTACGTGATTCAAATATGAGAAGAGACGGAGCTGCGTGATTTTTATATGTTATGTCAGGGGTAGAATGGTCATATTAGTGCGGAGTTTTTGTCAGCTGGCTACCAAATCAATAATTTTTAAAAATAGGGTATAGGTTAAAAGGTGGCTGCTATGTAGGGCATGACTGCAAATCTGGGTTGTATTTGGGCTGCTAAATGGGTCAGAATGGGTCACTGAAAATAATAGTTAACTTGGGCTTAGCCTAAATTGATCCATGAGCTAAAATGTGTTTAGTCCAACCCATTAATCTTTGGGCGGGTTGAGCGGGTTAGATGGGTTTGGACAAAAATTGTCACCCCTATCCTCCACCCATCTATCCCTCCACCCATCGATATATCCAAACTACTCCGCAGTATTGTATCCAAACTCCTCTCGTCGACACCGAACTCCTCTCGTCGATACACCCCAAAATCGCCTCTCTGATCAATGGTCGAGTTTCATCTTTTCCGAGTTTAAGATTAATGGCCGAGGTTCATCAAATACCTCTTCATTAGACCACCATAATCATCAAACCATAGAGTTCCCAAAGCCCAAAACCCCAAGGGCAGTTGGGGTCTTATGGAAAAATCTGAAAGATGTCGGTCTTTTCGACACTTCTTCAAGGACAGTTGCTTCTTCGGCACTCCTTCCCCAAATTCTCAAATTCTAAAATCAGATTTGTGCTCGAATAAGAGAAGCTCAAAATCACCATAGTCTGGTAATTTTCTTAATTCTTTTGGTCATTTTTATTGTTTTTGTTATTGGTGTTTTTTAGTTCTTGGCAAAAAAAATTACTTAATTTATGTTGTAGTCTTTTGGGTTCTGTGTTTAATTCATGCTGTAGTTTTTAATGCTTTTGTAGCGGTAATGTAGTTGAGAAATTGTATTAGGTCATAAGTTTGAATTTTCTGAATCCCTTTGTTAAAATTTTTGGCTCCGCCAGTAGATGCTATTATTCCCCCGATCTCAAATGTGACATTGTCTTGCTAAATAGTTAAGTTGCATCTGTATAATGACATCGAAAAAATAGTATATGTCATTTAATATATTGTCGCTTTTTTCTCATGCGGACCTTTGTGATATGATTTCTAGTATCATATCCTATCATATAATTCGGGATACACTATTGAACTTGGACATCAGTCTCATAAACAACTTGGTCTGGCTGTGGAAACCTTTCTGGATTACATGTACAAGAGCCAAGATTACATAATCTCTGTCCATTTTAAATTGATCATAAAAATAACGAGTTTTGAACTTTGACAAACAGTTCCCTTTTTTTATAGTAGTCTTGATTACCTTCTGAAAGCCTAAAAATTAGTTTATCATTTGTCTCAATGCCAACATAATTATGAGTTTGACATTAGAATTGAAATGCCACCAACAACGGGAGTCTGCAAGAAATAGCTACATTCAAATTTGCTAAAACAAGAAATGGAAGGACAAAAATATAGAAGCAATGCCGCGTTAAATTAATCATACTAAAGAGTTACCTTTACATACATTGATCATCATTACTTACTTATTAGAAATGGTAGAAGAGAGCTCTACTAGATTAGGACCTTCATCCTGTGTTTTTAGTTATGTGTTTAAAAGTGATTTAATGAGTAATAGTATAAAGTACAAACACAAGTAAATGAATGACAGAAGATTAGACTTACGCAGTAGTCTCACAAAGAAACCTGCAGGCACTCCAGCAAGTTTCTGTGCTCTCCACACTTGTCCAGTCGTGTCGAAAAATGCCTTCATTTGATAGTCAAAATTTTGAAATTTGACTATTTAACTATTAGTGACGAATTCGGTCTTTTGACGAAACCAAAAAATAATTTTCTATACTTAGATAAAGTCAGGTCAAATATAATCTTAAAGATTGATCAAATTGGTCATTTGATGCTGGTTTTTTTGTCTTACTCTGGTTGGTTCATTTGGATCGGATATCCGAAATTTGAACCGATCCATTCAATTTCGGATTTCAGATTATGTTTATTAAAATTTTGGATTACAGATCGGATTCGGATTGGTATATTTTAATCCGATTCGATCCGAAATCCGAAATTATTAAGCAATGTATAAATACTACACTTTAATTTCAGATAATTAATACTTTTTATACATCTTCCTCCAAGTTATTACCTTTACAATTGCTAGATTTAGCTATATTGGCACCATAGTACTCTCATAATTGTATAAACATGAATTTTTCTTAATGCATTGCTTCTTTTACAAAGAAAATATACATATTAGTTGCAACTTTGAGGCATAACAAGATTCAAAATCCGATCCGATCCAAACTTTAAAATCCGAATCCGATCCGATATAATTCAATCGGATTCGGATTGCATTTTCTAAAATCTGAAATGTGCTAAATCCGATCTGATCCGATCCGTGCACAACCCTAGGTTGAAATTCATTTGATACCTCAATAACTGAGATGTCCAGATGAGTCTCCTAAAATACCATCACATAAATGTTGGTACAATTCGTTTATTCAGAGTTAGGCAAAGTGGGGAGCGTATATCAATCTGTGCCTTGAATTTTTTGTTCTGTCCAAGTTGTCAGTTGCCAGCTTAAATGGTGTCAATAATAAGATCAGCAATTATGCTGAATTAGAATGTCAATAATAAGATCAGCAATAATAATTACATCTTTCCTATTCATATTGTAAGAGATGATTTTTAAGAAGTTAACTTTTAAAGGTCTTAAATTGCTTTAGTGTTTGTGACTTTCTGAGTTCCACCCTTAAAAGCAGTAGTCAATGTCAAATTAATATGCTTTTGGTTTATTTGGTTAGTTTTGTTGATTTACTTTTATCGTATAGGATATCTATGGATAATAGTGATAAAAGTTGGATGAATCTCCTGAGATGGATGGATGAATATATCCTTGAAGAGAATGATTTTCTTGATAAGGCATTTGAACGAGCCGCCCAAGGAAATGAAATATTATGCCCTTGCAAAAAGTGCATAAATCTCTATTGGTATTATATAAATGTGGTGGAAGATCATTTGGTTGTTCATGGATTTGTTGATGGTTATACCAAATGGGTTTTCCACGGTGGAAGGGTTTTCCTCGAGAAATTCACCTCATCCAAGCAATGGTGATGAAGGTTCTACTATGCGGGACGAGATTGATGGACTAATTCATGATACATTTAGAAATATAGAGGGTCAGGCAGGAGATGAAGGAGTTCGGGAAAGACTATCTGTAGATGCAAAGAAGTTTTTCAAGTTGCTGGAGGAAGGAAAACAAGAGTTATACCCGAGGTGTGAAAATTTCAGTAAATTGAGTCATGCTACATTCTGAGGTAGAATATCGAATTTGTGATCCAACTATGCTACATTATTGATTCTGTTTTTTTAGTCTAGGGATTTGCATTCTTACTCTTATTGATTCTGTTTTTTTAGTATGAGACTCTGTTTCATCGGCTTCGTCACTGCTCTCCACATCTTTGGCAAATTCTACTGCTATCGATCTGGTTCCGGGCCCTGATTATTCGGGTTCGGATCTTTGATTTCCAATTATGATGTCTTTGATACCCACGACATAAAGGATAAAGCTTAGGTCTTTTTAAATTTAGTTTTCGTTTTCTTGAGCTTTTGCTATTTCTGTTTCCTTCTTAGAACTTTTGTTTGGTTGAATTTGACTCAGAATTAGGGGTTACCAAGACTGTGTTAAAAGGGCAAAAAGGCAATCTTGGATCTTCTTTAGATGCTATTCATGAGAGGATGCAACAGAAAATGGAGGAAATAGAAGAAAGGATGCACAAAGAATGCATGAAAAGTTAAACAAACGAAAGGATGCTATGGAACAAAATATTACAATGAACGTCATCACACAACTTCAGCGTCTGGACCCAAATTTGCGACTTGATCCTGACATGTTAAGGTTCAGTGCATGTTTACCTGTAGAAGCTTCCTCTGCACAACAAGTTGTTGTTTAACTAAACAGTCGACCATCTGTTGGTAGTAACTATCAAGGTCAGTACGTACCAAATGTGTCACGACCCAAATTCTCAACCTTAGAGATCGTGATGGTGCCTAACACCACACTTTCTAGGCAAGTCAATGTTATAGTTAGCTCAACTATTTTCGTTAATTAATCATTTAAACAGGATAAAATAATTTTAAATTGAACTTGACCTAATGGATTTTAATAAATAATTTCAAATATAAAATAAAAAATAATCAATTAAACCGAGCCACGAACTAATTATATAAATAAATCTAGAACTACCCTAGGGTCTGGTGTCACAATTCACGAACTACTAAAGAATATTACAAATAATGGGCTGAAAGAAATAATATATATGTTTTGGAAAATATAAAAAAAAGTCTCTACGAACTAAGAGAAGACTCTCGGGATCTGCGAACGCCGGCAGATATACCTCGTGTTTCCGAACAATAAATAGTTGCTCTAAATATCCCTACTGCTGGTCGGTACCTGGATCTGCACAAAAGAGTGCAGAGTGTAGTATCAGTACAACCGACCTCATGTACTGAGTAAGTGCCGAGCCTAACCTCGACGAAGTAATGACGAGGCTACGGCGGGGCTTTAGCAATATAACTTGTGACAATAATATATAAAGCAAGAATGAAATCTAAACAAATAATTCAGTACTGCAACAACAATAAAATAACCCAGCTGCCTTTTCCAGGCCTCATCTATAACCAATTATCAAATAATTTTCAAGTTTTTAAACTTTAACTTTAAATAAAAGTAGCGCCGAAAATATGAAGAATAGTAAAATAAAATTTAAGCCTTTCAAATCTTTATTTTCTTTGAAATTCGATAAAAATATAAATGTCCTCCCTTATTGCTCCTTATTGTGGCGTGCAACCCGCTCCCACCTGTCCACCCTTATTACTCCTCCCTAAATATATCACCCTTATTACTCCTGTTGCAGCGTGCAACCCGCTCCCACCAGACATCTCATATCAATTTATTCATAAATTTCTCAATTCAGGCCAAACCTTTCACAATATTTTTATTTCAACAATTGCAAACAAAAAACAGTATAGCTCGTAAGCTTTAACCAATATCATTTCACAATAAAATCCGCCAGAATATATGTAACCCCCGTAACACTGTCAACCCAACTTAGTCTTTATGTACCATGATAGAATCAAGAGAACATCCAACACTTTTAACACACTTACAACAACAACTGAAAATAATCAAATGAAGCCAAATAACCCCATGAACATCAACAATCACGAAACAATTAAACTGCATTTCTCACAACTTCTTCAATATTATCAAAAATGAAACCAACATGAATATATAAATATATTTCCAAGAATAGTGTCAAACTGCTCAACCTTTATGTACCACAAGGGAAACAAATACGCAACCAATACTCTTCCAAAATAATAAAATAATATTTAACAGCAAGGTAATAAGGCCTAGTAGTCACAGAAACAATAATGAACATAGAACAATTAAGACAAGAATCAATCAGATTGGAAACGGGGAAGGGATTATATTTAACAGACCATTTGGTGGTGCATAGATACTCGTCACCTCACCTATACACCACACACATGCAATTCACATAGCAAATAAGTGGGGATTCCTATTCCTTCAAGTCAACGTTAAACCAAGCATTTACCTCAATTTCGCAGGCTACTCACTGCTCAATTATAGCTTTTCCTTTAGAATATTGCTCTAACTTGCTCGAATCTAATCATAATTAACTTAATATCATTAATTAAGGCTAAGGAATTGACTTTATTGAAAATTATAATTTTTTCTAAGTTTTCTCAAAAAAAGTAAAAACCCGACCCCGGGCCCGCTTGGCCTAAACTCGGGGTTCGGACCAAATTACGTTTACCCATTCACCCACGAACCCAAATATACAATTAGTTTCGAAATCCGACCTCAATTCGAGGTAAAGATTCGATTTTTACAAAATTTCCTAATTCTATCCAAACCTTCAATTTTTACCATGAAAATTCTTAGTTTTTGATTTAAAAGTGATGAAAAACAATGAGTAATTAAAAGAGAAATTTAGAATTTGTTACCTATGACTTGGGGATGATACTTGGTGAAGAAATTCGTTCCTAGGGCCGTGGGGTTCGAAATTTGAAGAAGAAAAAGTCTGCCCGTTTTATATATATTTTCTGCCAGTTATTCTGTCTCGTTTCTCGTACTAAACGATCCCAAAACTCGATTTTTATGTCTCCAATGGATTTCTTGTGAAATTCTAGTCAAGCTAGGCTTTTGAATCACTCAATTTGACTTTGTAATGAAGGAGATATGTAGGTTTTAATATTTGCAAATAGTGCAGATTTTTAATACGCCATCAGTGGCAATTTCGTTATTAATCTGAAAAATCTAGCAACCTTAGTAAAATGACCATAAAGTCCTCATACGATGTCCAAATTCGATGATTCTTTTTGCTACAGGTCTGTAATTACGATACGTATCTAATACTTCATTCAAAACAGAAATCGGATCCCATTTGTACAATATGAGATCATTTATGCTTGAAAAAACGGCGTCGAAGCATAAGAAAGAACGAGCGCAACACAACCCAAACCTATTTGAAACTCACCCGAGCCCTCGGGGCTCTAAACCAAACATGCATGCAAGTTTAAAAGCATCATAAGGACTTTCTCGTGCGATCAAATCATGAAAATAACATGTAAAACTATGAATTAAACCTCAAAACTCATTATTTTTCTCAAGAACACTTAAGTTTACTATTTATCAACCGGACGTCCGAATCACGTCAAATAAATTCCGATTCTCACCAAATTTCGCAGACAAGGCTTAAATATCATAACAAATCTGTATCGAGCTCCGGAACCAAAATACAGGCCCGATACCAACGGTTTCAAACGTTAATTCATTTCTTTATTTCATTAATAATTCAGCAAAATAATTTCTTTTAAAAATTTATTTCTAAGGCTTGGGACCTCGGAATTCATTTTCGGGCACACTTGCGAGTTTCATATTTTACTGCGGACCTCCCGGGATCGTCGGAACACAGATCGGGGTCCGTTTACTCAAAGTATTGACCAAAGTCATATAATCAAATTTAAATTCTAAATATCACTATTTCTCATATTTTCACATAAAAACTTTTCGGTTTCACACCCGGACTGTGCACATAAATCGAGGTATTTAAAATTAGTTTTTTAATGACTATTAAGCATAGAACAGAGTCTAAATTCATAAAATGACCCCTTGGGTCATCACAAAATGTTATACTTTTTCTTCTCTTCCTTCCTTGGTTGGGATTTTGCTTTGGTTCAAGCAGAGTGGATATGGTAATATCCTTTTTTTCTTCCTATAGATGTGCCTATGTTGCATTACTGATTAATCGTTCCTAATTACTATTCTCATTTTAAGAATGAGCGTGTCTGCACAAGTATTTCTATGTCAAGAGTACGTAATGGACGTTGTGCCCATAGACAATCTTCTTCGGCATGTTAACTGCAAAAATAACTTTCCTTTCTTGATATGATAGAGGTCATTGACAAAGGAGTTTAGCCAACAGTTGGCAGGAAATGTATCCCAAAATGGCAATGGTTATCGAGCCAACTGGGACTATATATGATCCAAATAACTACTTTATTTTCCTTCTGTGGATCTGCATTTCGGAATAAGCGTCCAATTACTATACATACATTTTGGCACGCAGAGTCAACTAAAGTTTACATTGTTGTTTTGAGACAGTAAGTTAAAGAATGCAAACTTAAGTGAAAAATGGGTATTACCTTGTTCAGTATATGCAAGTCGAAGGAATAAATCAGCCCCCCCCCCCCCCCCTGGGGAACTTCTGAACATCAATTAAGCTCCCCTCCCAATTCATACACCCTATGCCTATGATTGAAATTATTTGTTACCTTCCCCCTTTATTATTTCTCTATGTAAAGATTTTCTGTCATCTGAAAGCAGGAAGAGAGTCCACTAGTTATATCATGCCCTTATCGTACAAATATTTAATGTCTCTCTTGTTTGTCACGTTAAATGTTACATTGCATCCAGCAGTTTTTGTGGAAATATTCAATGTCTCTCTTTCAAGATTTATTCTTATGAGTGCAATGGGTATTCTTAGACCGGATTCTCTTGAAGGGTAATAACTTTATTTATCCTCTTTTGTAGGTGGAGTAGATCAAGAAATGGATGATGAAGACGATGAAGAACTAGACCTTACTTGAGATTAATTTTGAATTGTTATAGATGAATATTCTAGGAATCTTTTGTACCAACATTTTTGAAACTTATTTACTCTCTTGAAATGTATTAAACTTGTGCACTCATGGGGTAGAACATTTGCTTTATGGATATTATTTGCTTGATGGATAATTTTATATTACTAATAGTTTCATTTATGATGTATTTAAATTTTAGTGTTATTATAATTTATTATATGTATAAATAAGAGGTGCTATATTATGGTTTTAACTGAACTGATACAATAGCCTACCAGAACCGTTGCAATAGGACATAAATAGCGTTCTAGTAGACAATGTAAACCGTTGCAATAGGTCCCGTAAACTGTTCCAAATGATATACAAACCGTTCCAAATACAAATATAATTATTATGATAGCTTAAAGAAACCATTTCTATATCCAACATAACCATAGAAATAGCTTACATAAGTGTTGCTTTAAATAATATGGTAACGGTTAAGAACCGTTGTATAAACAATATAGTAACGGTTTTAAACCATTCCAATTGAAAAAAATAATCGTTCCAACAGAGGAAGGGAAAATCGTTGCGATAGACGTATCTATAGTCACGGCGATGCAAATCGTTGCAAGAACCGTTCCAATAGACCTATGGGCACGCGGCCTGATGTAACGGTCTGAAAACCGTTCCAATATCCCTATGGGAACGGTTTGACAGTCTGCGGAAACGATTTTTCAAGCGTTAGCGTAGACCTATTTTTCAGTAGTGACTTAATCTACAAAGGTATTAAATTCACTTGGTCTAATAAGAGATACAACAATAGGGCCTCTCTGTTACTTGAAAGAATAGATATGTGTTTTGCCAACGAGAGCTAGATCTCACAGTACCCCGAGGCTACTGTGTTGCAACTACCCAGGACCCACTCTGACCATTGCTCCATCCAAGTTATTCTAAAACGAAAATCCTTCAATAAGTTAACTAGACCCTTTAGGTTTGAATCAATGTGGGCTAACCACCCAACTTTCCCCAGCATCATCAATGAGGCTTTCCCCTCAAATTCCACCCTTCTCCAACCCACTGAGTCTTTCGAGAGAATTGTGACCCAGTGGAACAGAGATACCTTTGGCAACATTTTTCATAAGAAAAGAAGAATCTTAGTGTTTGCAATAAATTTTCAAGATATGAAAAATAAGAGAAAAATATTTTTACTAATCAATTGTAAGTACAATTTTGTTTCTCACTTGATTCTTCTCTCATGTTTATCTTCGCGATTCGAGGGTTGAAACAACATATTTCTCAAATGTAGGATAGGCAGACCTCCTAGGGATGTATTTGATCTCTATCTTCTTGAACTATTTGTTTGTCACGAAGTATTCGGCCATATTTGATCTCTTTATGAATATCCCAAGAGTTTATGGGAATTTTGAGACGCCTCTTCAAGGGAATATGTATCCCTTTATATAGGTGTGAGTTAGGGTTTAGGGTAAATTAATCTCCAAGAAACCCTAATAGACTCCTAGGATTTCAAGAGTCCTGTAGTATATTTAATTTAGGATTTAGCTTGATGCGTTTAAATTTTGATGTCTACAAATGCCCCCTACTTCAAGGTTTGTAGGGGTGTCGGCTTGCTGAAACTTGAAGACGAGACTTGAAGTACTCGACCATCGCAACAAATGACTTTGAAACTTGGAGTTTTAGATTAATAGGAGGAAGCGATTAATGGCATAACTGGTCCCACTGGGCGTGCAAATTTGTTTGCAATAAATTTTCAAGATATGAAAAATAAGAGAAAAATATTTTACTAATCAATTGTGAGTACAATTCTGTTTCTCTCTTGAATCTTCTCTCATGTTTATGTTCGCGATTCGAGGGCTGAAGCAGCGCTCTCGAATGTAGGATAGGCAGACCTCTTAGGGATGTATTTGATCTCTAGCTTCTTGAACTATTTGATTGTCAAGAAGTATTCGGCCATATTTTGATCTCTTTGTGAATATCTCAAAGTTTATGGGAATTTTGAGACGCCTCTTCAGGGAATATGTATCCCTTTATATAGGTGTGAGTTAGGGTTTAGGGCAAAGTAATCTCCAAGCAACCCAAATAGATTTCTAGGATTTCAAGAGTCGTGTAGTATCTTTAATTTAGGATTTAGCTTGATCCGTTAAAATTTCAATATCTACACTTAGCAAGAATTGCAGGAATCCAAAGATCCTCTAACTATCAATTCAGCAGCTATTTGTTAAACCTAGAAAACAACCTGATTAGTGAGCTAGATTCAATCCTTAAAAATGAATATGACTTCTGGAAACTCAAATCTAGGGTTAACTGGCTTCATGATGGGGATGCCAATACCAGATTCTTCCACACTTCTACTCTCAATAGAAGAAGAAGAAACAGAATACTCACTCTCATGGGAACTAGCTCTACAACCAAAAAGACCTCCAAACAGCCATAATGAGCTTCTTCACCAACCTCTATACCTCATCTCACTCACAAGCCCCCCATTTTCACCACCAGCCACCTAACAATGTCACATACCCTATCTGACTCATAAAGGGACAGACTGGACAGACCCCTTGAGATGGAAGAAATCAAAATGGCTATCTTCTCCCTCAAGCCTTTTAAGGCCTCTGGTCCTAATGGCCTCCACCTTTTTTTCTACCAAAAGTACTAAAGCATTATGGGCAACTTTGTCTCTGACTTCTGCAAGCAATGCTTCATTACTAACTCCATGGATGAGACCATGAATCAAACTCTACTCTGTCTCATCCCAAAATGCTCCCAGGCTTCAATGCTAAACAACTTCAGACCAATTGGACTTTGTAACACAATCTACAAGTCCATCACCACGATCATTGTAAACAGAATCAAGCCAATGCTGCCTGATATAATGGGCCCTAGCCATGCCAGTTTCCTTTCTAATAGAAGAGCCTCTAACAATGCTATCATTGTGCAAGAGTACATCACTCACTTTAGGAAAATGAAAGGGAAACAGGGCAACATGATCCTTAAAATTGATCTAGAGAAAGTCTTTGACAGGTTGGAATAGTCTTTCATCAGGGATACATTCCATGCCTTCAATTTTTCCCCTGGGTTGACCAAGCTTTTTATGTCTTGCATTATCTCTTCCAGCATCTCAATCCTAGTAAATGGAGGAAAGACTGAAGCTTTTAAGCTCTCCAGAGGCATCAGACAAGGAGATCTCATATCCCCTTACCTTTTCATAATGTGTATGGAGAGGCTATCCAGGTCAATAGATCAGGCAGTACTAGACAATCAATGGCAACCCATAAGTATCAGTAGGTCTGGTCCAAAAATCTCACACCTTTTTTTTGCTGATGACCTCACCCTGTTTGCCAAGGCAAGCAACAGGAACTGCACCTCCATATACTCCATCCTGCAGTTCTTCAATGAGAGCTCTGGTAAAAAAATCAACCTTACTAACTCAAGAGTGCTCTTCTCCTCCAACACATCCCAGGATACCATGAAAAACCTCACCAATGCTCTATCAATCCAACCTACCACCTCATTCGGTAAATACCTTGGATTTCCAATATTCCATAAGAAAGCCAATAATGCAGATTTTTTGTTTATAATAGACAATATGTAATCCCAATTGGCTGGCTGAAAAATAAGTTGTCTCAACATGACTGGCAGGACCATCCTGGCTAAGTCTTCCCTAAATAATATCCCTAACCATGTCATGCAATACATCAATTTGTCCGCTAAAATCACTAAGCAAATTGATAGAATCCAAAATAACTTTATCTAGTGCTGTCACGACCCGAATTCCCACCGTCGGGACAGTGATGGTGTCTAACGTTGAACTCGCTAGACAAGCCATCGTTCGTTTAAAAATACCTATTTCCTTATTATTGTCATTTAAGAGAACAGTAATGAACATGAACAAAAATGAATAAACAGTACGGAAGTTGAGAAATCATCAACTTAAATATTTAATATTACAAATCCTTACATAAACCCACAGAACTGGTATCACAATTTCACAGACGGTCTAAGATTTACTAAAAAAAAGGGTTTGAAATAAATATGTGCAACTGTCTTGGAAATACAAGAAAAGACAGAAATGGAAAGGGATAGGAGGTGACACCAAGGCCTGCGGACGCCTGCAGGACTACCTCAGTGTCGCCTGTGGACTGAAGGATACTCCCTCGATCACTGCCCACCTGGTCCGGTACCGCAATCTGCACAACATAAATAAGTGCAGGTGTAGCATCAGTACAACCGACCTCATGTACTGAGTAAGTGTCGAGCCTAACCTCGGTGAAGTAGTGAGGAGGTTAGAACACGTCAAACAATAAACACCTGTGCAATTCAATAATATATAACAGAAATGACGACACGAAATAAACAGTTAAGTATAAACGGGGGAGAACATGCTGGGGACAAGGGAAAACAAGTACTGAATCTTAGAATGAAGCAACAGTCTAAGTATCAACAATAGCAACAGGAAGTAATCACATAGAACCAATAAGTGCATGGCATCACCCTTCGTGCTTTACTCTCATCCTCATCTAAACAAGTGCACGACATCACCCTTCGTTCTTTTACCCCCATCCTCACCAAAACAAGTAAATAAATACACGATATCACCCTTCGTGCTTTTACTCTCATCCTCACAACGCAATGAATAAATAAAACGGCACGGCATTAACCTTCGTGTTGTTAAATATAAAATCATGGAACGGCATCACCCTTCGTGCTTTACACCCTCATCCTCACAACGCAATAAATAAATACACGGAATCACCCTTCGTGATTTACACTCTTCCTCACCCAAATAATATCCAGAACAAAAATTTGTCAAGGAAGAACCACAACACAAACCATAGATCACAACATCCCGGCAAGTGAACAATAACAGAAATATCATCGTCCCGGCAAGGGACACAACTATAACTAATCTCACTGAATGTACAACATAAACAAATAATCCTCAACCAATAAATAATCAAAAATGTTCACAACGAAGTATTTCCAACAATTGAATAATCTCCAAAATGAAATCTATTTCATAACACACTGGATATCGAAGAAAAACACATATACCATAAGAAATGACTCACGGGCATGCTTGACAATAATGTATAGGTACTCGTCACCTCACCTATACATTGAACATGATAATAACACGTAGCACATATGACTCAACACTTATTCCCTCAAGCTAAGGTTAGGCCAAACACTTACCTCGACTCCAAGAATCCAAATCAAGCCTCTAGCACCACTTTTCCTTTCGAACCCGACTCCAAATCAATCGTATCTAGACATAATCGACTCAATAATATCAATAAATGCTAAACAATTCAATTTCAGTGCCTAATTATAGATTTCCCAACATTCTTACAAAATTTCCAAAAATCGACCCCGGGCCCGCTTGGTCGAAACACGAGGTTCGGACCAAAACCCGACCACCCATTCACCCACGAGCCCGAATATATAATTTATTTTGAGATCCGACCCCAAAACAAGGTCAAATTCCCAAATATTCAAAAAACTCTAACTCTATCCAAAATCCCAATTTCTACCTTTGATTTCATGTTTTTAGGCCTAGAATCTAATAGATGTTGATGAAAAATGGAAGAAAACAATGTTAGAATCACTTACCTAAGAGGTTATGGTGGAAGAACTCTTCAAAAAATGTCTATGGGGTTTGGAGAAGAAGAGGGTTGTGTAAAAATGGAGGAATCCCGTAATGTGTATTCTGTTTTGGGCATTTTATATAACTGGGCAAAAATGACCTTTGCGATCGCGACAGGTCCCCTGCGATCGCGGAGAGTACTGGGCTTAGACCTACGCGATCACGAAGAATGGACAGCGACCGCAGAGCTTACTAACACAGACTATCGCGATCGCGGCTCAAGGTTCGCGTTCGCAGTGAACAAAATAGTACCCAGCCCCCATTTAAATCACGGACATACGCCCAAGTCCCATATTTTCCTACGGACCCTCCGGGACCGTCAAATCACGGATCCGGGTCCGTTTACCAAAAATATTGACCAACGTCAACTTTATTCAAATTTCAACAAAAATATATCTTCAGTTTTTTACATAACGACTTCCCGGCTACATGCTCGTGTTGCGCACGCAAATCGAGGTGAGATATGAGGAGGTTTTCATGACCTCGGATCACAGAAATAGCTAGGAATACACGGGATAACCTTTTGGGTCATCACAATCTCCACCTCTAAAACAAACGTTTGTCCTCGAACGGACATAGAATGGTACCTGAAACGGGGAAAAGATGGGGATATCGGCTCCACATATCGGACTCGGACTCCCAGGTAGCTGCCTCAATAGGCTGACCTCTCCACTGAACACGAACCGAAGGATAGCTCTTTGATCTCCACTGACAAACCTGCCGAGCTAATATGACTACCGGCTCCTCCTCATAAGTCAAATCCTTGTCCAACTGAACACCGTTGAAGTCAAGTACATGAGATGGATCGGCGATATACCTCTGAAGCATATATACGTGAAACACAGGATGCACGACTGATAAACTAGGTGGCAAGGCAAGTCTGTAGGCCACCTCTCCTACCTTGTCCAGAATCTCAAATAGACCAATGTACCTAGGGCTCAACTTGCCCTTCTTCCCGAACCTCATCACGCCCTTCATGGGCGACACTCGAAGAAATACCCGGTCTCCAATCATAAATGCCAAATCACGAACTCTGCGATCCGCATAACTCTTCTGCCTGGACTGGGCTGTACGAAGTCTATCCTGAATAATCTTCACTTTATCCAAGGCATCCTGAACTAACTCTGAACCCAACAATCTAGCCTCTCCCGGCTCGAACCACCCAACGGACGACACAACGCCTCATAAGGAGCCATCTGAATGCTCGATTGGTGACTGTTGTTGTAAGAAAACTCAGCTAAAGGCAAGAACTGGTCCCATGAACCTCCAAAGTCAAAGACACACGCCCGTAACATATCCTCCAAAATCTGAATAGTATGCTCGGACTGTCCGTTCGTTTAAGGATGAGAGGTTGTGCTCAAATCAACCCGTGTGCCCAACTCACGCTGAAATACTCTCCAGAAATGGGAGGTAAACTGAGTACCTCGGTCAGAAATAATGGACACGGGCACACCATGCAATCGAACAATCTCCCTCATGTAGATTTTTGCCAACTTCTCCGCCGAATACGAAACTGATACCGGAATGAAGTGTGCTGACTTGGTCAGCCTATCCACAATGACCCACACCACATCAAACATCCTATGAGTCCGTGGGAGCCCAACTACGAAATCCATGGTAATACGCTCCCACTTCCACTCGGGAAGCTCAATCTGCTGCATCAAACCACCGGGTCTCTGGTGATCGTACTTAACCTGCTGACTGTTCAACCATCAAGCTACATATGCTACAATATCCTTATTCATCCTCCGCCACCAATAATGTTGCCGCAAGTCCTGGTACATCCTTGCAGTGCCCGGATGAATGGAATACCGGGAACTATGGGCCTCCTGCAATATCAACTCACGAATGTCATCAACATCAGGTACACAAATACGGTCATGCATCCTCAAGACCCCTTCATCATCCATTGTGACCTGCTTGGCACCTCTGTGCCGGACCGTATCTCTAAGAACACATAAATGACGATCATCATACTGCCTAGTCCGAATACGATCATACAATGAAGAACAGGCCACAGTAAGGGCCAAAACACTGCCAGTCTCAGAAACCTCCAATCTCATTAACCGATTGGCCAAAGACTGAACATCTAAAGCAAGCGGTCGCTCCCCGACCGGTATATAAGCAAGACTAACCATGCTAGCTGACTTCCGGCTCAAAGAACCAGCCACCACTTTGGCCTTTCCCGGATGATAAAGAATGGTAATGTCATAATCCTTCAACCGCTCTAACCACCTTCTCTGCCTCATATTCAACTCTTTCTGCTTGAACAGATACTGCAAACTCTTATGATCTATGAACACTTCACATGACACACCATACAGATAGTGCCTCCAAATATTCAATGCATGAACAATGGCTGCTAACTCCAAATCGTGAACTGGATATTTCTTCTCATGAACCTTCAACTGACGAGAAGCATAGGCTATAACCTTGCCATCCTGCATCAACACTGCACCAAGTCCCACCCGTGAAGCATCACAATACACGGTATATGGCCCTGAACCTATGGGCAAAACTAACACCGGTGACGTGGTCAAGGTTGTCTTGAGCTTCTGAAAGCTCACCTCAAACTCATCAGACCACCTGAACTAGGCACCCTTCTGAGTCAACTTGGTCATCGGGGCTGCAATAGATGAAAAGCCCTCCACAAACCGGCGATAATAACCTGCTAAGCCCAAGAAACTCCGAATCTCTGTAGCTGAAGTGGGCCTAGGCCAATCTCTGACTGCTGAAATCTTTTTGGGATCCACCTGAATACCCTCTGATGATACCACATGGCCTAGAAATGCAACCGAACTCAACCAGAACTCACACTTGGAAAATTTGGCATATAACTAACTATCCTTCAGAGTCTGGAGGACGAATCGAAGGTTCTGCTCATGCTCCTCTCGGCTACGGGAGTAAATCAAAATATCGTCAATGAAAACAATCACAAATGAGTCCAAATAGGGCCTGAACACTCGGTTCATCAACTCCATAATAGCAGCGGGGCCATTTGTCAACCCAAATGACATAACCAAGAACTCGTAATACACATACTGAGTGTGAAAGGCCGTCTTAGGGACATCAGATGCCCTAATCCTCAGTGATGGTACCCAGATCTCAAGTCTATCTTGGAAAATAGTGTAGCACCCTGAAGCTGGTCAAATAAATCATCAATCTTCGGCAAAGGATACTTATTCTTGATAGTAACCTTGTTCAATTACCGATAGTCAATACACATCCTCATCGAGCCATATTTATTCTTGACAAACAACACGGGGGCACCTCAAGGAGAAACAATAGGCTTGATGAAGCCTTTATCCAACAAATCCTGCAACTGATCCTTCAACTCCTTCAGCTCTGGCGGGGCCATACGATATGGCGGAGTAGAAATGGGCTGAGTGCCCGGATTCAACTCAATGCAAAAGTCAATATCCCTGTCGGGTGGCATACCCGGCAGGTCAGCAGGGAATACCTCTGGAAACTCACGAACAATGGGCACATACCCCATAAAAGGAACCTCGGCACTAGAATCACGAACATAGGCCAAATAGGCCAAACAACCCTTCTCGACCATACACCGAGCCTTCATATATGAAATAACTCTACCAGAAGAATGACTAGGATTCCCTCTCCACTCCAATCGAGGTACTCCCGGTAAGGCCAAGGTCACAATCTTGGCATGACAGTCCAAAATAGCATGGTAGGGAGATAACCAATCCATCCCCAAGATGACATCGAAATCAACCATATTAAGAATCAAGAGATCTACATGAGTCTCCAGACCACCAATAACCACTAAGCATGAACGGAAGACTCGATCTACCACAATAGAATCACCCACCGGTGTAGATACATATACATGAGTACTCAGGGAATCACGGGGCATAATCAGACAAGGAGCAAAATATGAAGAAACATAGGAGAATGTAGACCTCGGATCAAATAAAATCGAAGCATCTCTACTGCAAACGGAAACCATACCTGTAATGACTGCATCAGAGGCCTCAGCCTCAGGCCTGGAAGGACTAGCATAGCATCAGAGCAAAGCCCCTCCAACCTGAACATCTCTAGGTCGACCTACTGCGGGTTGAACTCTACTCCTCATAGCATGTCCTCAACCTCTAACTGTCTAGCCTCCACCTCTGGCACCTCGACCTCCACCCCTAGCTGGCTGAGGGGGTGGGGGTGCACCTGGTGCGGGAATCATAGCACGGGGACCAGTATGCTGAGAACTGCTAGAAGCTCGGGGGAAATACCTAGCAATGTGCCCTGGAACACTACAAGAGTAACAAGACCTCTGCTGTTGAGACTTCTGGCCCTGAAATTGTCCCTGTCAACCTGAATAACCACCCTGAAAGCTTTGAAGCGGCGGTGCACTGATAGTAACTAGTGGTGCACTGATAGGAGATGGTGGTGCACTGTGAGATACCTGAAGTGCCGACTGGTATGGTCTAGGAGGATGACCCCTACCAAAAGAATCTCTGCCTCCAGATGAGGCACCACTGAATCGTCCGAAATGACGAGGTCTCTTGTCAGACCCTTGACCACTGCCCTGTGACAAAACCATCTCAATGCGCCTGGCCACATTGGCCGCCTCCTGGAATGAAATATCAGTACCTGACTCTCTAGCCATCTGGAGTCTAATGGGCTGATCTAGCCCCTCAATAAACCTCCTCACCCTCTCTCGATATATGGGAAGTATCATCATAGCATGTCGGGCCAAAGTGATGAACCTGGTCTCATACTGTGTAACAGTCATAGACCCCTACTGGAGACGCTCAAACTGCCTCCGAAGATCCTCCCTTTGAGTAACTGGAAGAAACTTCCCCAAGAATTACTCGGAGAACTGAGCCCAAGTCAAAGGTGAAGACCTAGCTGGTCTGGTCAAATAGTAGTCCCTCCACCAAGTGGCGGTACCAGAAAGACGGAATGTAGCAAAATCAATTCAATTGGACTCCAAGATGCCCATGTTCCGAAGAACCTCATAGCAATTGTCCAAGTAATCCTGGGGATCCTCTAATGATGCACCAGTAAAGTAGTAGGAAATAACTTGGTGAACCGATCTAATCTCCACAGAGCATCTGCCGACATAGCTGCTCCCTCAACTGCTGGTGCCACAATCCCTGTCTGAGCTAATCCAGCTGTCTGAGGTGCTGGAGTTTGGAACTGAGGAGCTAGCTACTCTGGTGTGCGAGTATCAGGAGTCTGGGTCCCTCCCCCAGCCTGCGAGACGGCTGGCGCAGTAGGAAGAAAACAGGCCTGAGCCACGCTCTCCATAAGGCCTATTAAGCGGACCAGAGCGTTCTGAAGAACCAGGGTGGAAATGAACCCCTCTGGGACCTGAGCTGGTCCTACTGGAACTATCCGAGTAGGAATCTCCTCAGCAAACTCTACCTGAGGATCCTCTACTGGGGCTGCTGCTCTGGGCAAAGCCCTGGCTCTGCCTCGGCCTCTAGCACGGCCTCGGCCTCTAGTAGGAGCTGTAACGGGAGGATCGGACTGCTGATCGGTAGATGAGGAAGCACGCGTTCTCTCCATCTGCGAGAGAATGGAATAGAAACAGAATTAGCATTTTAGAACTCAAATCGCACACCAGAGAAGAAAAGATGTGAAGTTATTCCTAACTTTGCAGCCTCTGGTGGATAAGTACAGACGTCTCCGTACCGATCCCTCAGACTCTACCGAGTTTGTCCGTGAATTGTGAGACCTAGGCAACCTAACGCTCTGATACCAACTTGTCACGACCCGAATTCCCACCGTCGGGACCGTGATGGCGTCTAACATTGAACCCGCTAGACAAGCCAACATTCGTTTAAAAATACCTATTTCCTTATTATTGTCATTTAAGAGAACAGTAATGAACATGAACAAAAATGAATAAACAGTACAGAAGCTAAGAAATCATCAACTTAAATATTTAATATTACAAAATCCTTACATAAACACTCATAACTGGTATCACAATTTCACAGACGGTCTAAGATTTACTACAAATAAGGGTCTGAAATAAACATATGCAACTGTCTTGAAAATACAAGAAAATACAGAAATGGAAAGGGATAGGAGGTGACGCCAAGGCCTGCGGACGCCTGCATGACTACCTCAGTGTCGCTTGTGGACTGAAGGATACTCCCTCGATCACTGCCCACTGGGTCCGGTACCGTAATCTTCACAACATAAAGAAGTACATGTGTGGCATCAGTACAACCGACCCCATGTACTGAGTAAGTGCCGAACCTAACCTCGGCGAAGTAGTGACGAGTCTAGGACACGTCAAACAATAAACACTTGTGCAATTCAATAATATATAACAGAAATAACAATAGGAAATAAACAGTTAAGTATAAACGGGGGAGAACATGTTGAGGACAAGGGGAAAACAAGTACTGAATCTCAGAAAGAAGCAACAGTCTAAGTATCAACAATAGCAACAGGAAGTAATCACATAGAATAAACAAGTGCACGGAATCACCCTCTGTGCTTTACTCTCATCCTCACCAAAACAAGTGCACGACATCACCCTTCGTGCTTTTACTCTCATCCTCACCAAAACAAGTGCACGACATCACCCTTCGTGCTTTTACTCTCATCCTCACAACGCAATGAATAAATGAAATGGCACGGCATTAACCTTCGTGCTTTTAAATATAAAATCATGGAACGGTATCACCCTTCGTGATTTACACTCTTCCTCACCCATACAATATCCAGAAACACAATTTTGCAAGGAAGAACCACAATACAAACCATAGATCATAATATCCCGGCAAGGGAACAATAACAGAAATATCATCGTCCCGGCAAGGGACACAGCTATAACCAATCTCACTGAAATGTAAAACATAACCAAATAATCCTCAACCGACAACTAATCAACAGTGTTCATAACCAAGTATTTCCAACAATTGAATAATCTCCAAAATGAATTTTATTTCATAACACAGTGGATATCGAAGAAAAATACATATACCATAAGAAATGACTCACGGGCATGCTTGACAACAATGTATAGGTACTCGTCACCTCACCTATACATTGAACATGATAATAACACGTAGCACATATGACTCAACACATATTCTCTCAAGCTAAGGTTAGGCCAAACACTTACCTCGACTCTAAGAATCCAAATCAAGCCTCTAGCACCGCTTTTCCTTTCGAACCCGACTCCAAATCAATCTTATCTAGACATAATCGAATCAGTAACATCAATAAATGCTAAACAATTCAATTTCAATGCCTAATTATAGATTTCCCAACATTCTTCCAAAATTTCCAAAAATCGACCCCTGGCCCGCTTGGTCGAAACACCGGTTCAGACCAAAACTCGATCACCCATTCACCCACGAGCCCGAATATATAATTTATTTTGAAATCCGATCCCAAAACAAGGTCGAATTCCCAAATATTCAAAAAGCTCTAACTCTACCCAAAATCTCAATTTCTACCTTTGATTTCATGTTTTTAAGCCTAGAATCTAATAGATGTTGATGAAAAATGGAAGAAAACAATGTTAGAATCACTTACCTAAGAGGGTATGGTGGAAGAACTCTTCAAAAGTCGTCTATGAGGTTTGGAGAAGAAGAGGGTTGTGTAAAAATGGAGGAATCCCGTAATGTGTATTCTGTTTTGGGCATTTTAAATGACTGGGAAAAAATAACCTTCGCGATCACGACAGGTCCCCTGCGATCGCGGAGAGTACTGGGCTTAGACCTACGTGATCGCGAAGAATGGACTGCGATCGCAGAGCTTAATGACACGGACTATCGCGATCGCGGCTCAGGCTTCGCGTTCGCAGTGAACAAAATAGTACCCAGCCCCCAGCCCAGATTTGCAATATGCGTTCGCGTGTGGCTCTCCGCGATCGCGTAGAGCACTGGCCCCAAGCTCAGCCATCGCGACCAAGGTACTGTGTTCGCGTAGGGTTATTTACTTCCCCCCCCCCCCC
>ML360224.1:0-21113 GCA_005239505.1 Nicotiana paniculata | reverse complement strand
GGGTTATTTACTTCCCCCCCCCCTCTCCGCGTCTAACTCATCGCGATCGCATGCAAAGCACCGCGATCGCGAAGAAGGAATAACTAGACACCAGATTCTGCAGCAAACACCAGATTTTTCTATGGTTTTTGCACCTCGACACCTACCCGAAACTCACCCGAGCCCTCGGGGATCAAGACCAAACATACACACGACTTCAAAAACATCCCACAGGCTTATTCAAGTAATCAAACCACCAAAATAACCTCATAACATTGAATTAAACCTCAAAATCAATGAAATTCTTTTAAACTTCCAAAACTTCTAAATTTTTCATTTTTGATCTAAATCACGTCAAACTAAGTCTGTTTCTTACCAAATTTCGCAGATAACACATGTAAGTCATATCGAACCTGTACCGGGCTCCGAAACCATGATACGGGCCCGATATCACAGGTTTCACCTCAAATTTTATTTTTAAAAACCTTTATATTTTTCAGAAACAATTTTTTTAAAAAAATTCATTTCTCGGTCTTGGGACCTCAGATTCGATTCTAGGCATACGCCCCAAGTCCCATATTTTCCTACGGACCCTTAGGGACCATCATATCACGGATTCCGGTTCGTTTACCAAAAATGCTGACCAAAGTCAACTTTATTCAAATTTCAACACAAAAATATCATTTTTATCAGTTTTCACATAACGGCTTTCTGGCTACACGCCCGGGCTACGCACGCAAATCGAGGTGAGATATGAGGAGGTTTTTATGACCTCGAACCATAGAAATAGCTAGGAATACACGGGATGATCTTTTGGGTCATCACAGGTGCACCACCCCAGATAGAAAAAAATGCATCTAATAAATTGGGAGAGGGTTACAAAAAAGAAGGCCAATGGAGGGTTAGGGCTCCAAAGAGTTGAACTAAAAAATAAACCAGCCCTTGCAAATATGGCCTGGAGGACTTATCACAACACATCAAGTTTATGGGCCAGAGTCCTCATCTCTAAACATTGTAATTGGAACCATACTCCCAGAACCTTTAGATATCCTAAATCTCCCACCTGGCAATGCGTCCTCGAGGGATGGGATACTTGCAGGAAGGCAAGCAGATGGGTAGTCCATAAGGGAAACATGGGTAGCTTCCTGAGTGATGCCTGGATCCCCAACCAGCTAGCAATTAGGGACATGATTGAAGGCCCTCTTACACGGAATGATCAAATTTCCAAAATAGACATTGTATACAAATCAGTGATTTGGGATCTCTCCACCATATCCATCGACCTGCCCCCAAACATTTCTAACATGATCAATTCTGTCTTCATCCCTCCAAATCCTTCCAAGGATGACAAGCTAATCTGGGAACTGACTACTAGTGGGTCCTCCACCAACAGCTCTGCCTACTTTTTCCTTAGTAAAACCAAAAACAATGTTAAAATAAAGGAGGAAGGGAATTTGAATTGAATCTGAAAACTACACACACCCAACAAAATCAAGAACTCCATCTGACTACTTATCCACAAAGGTTACCTACTAAAGGTTACCTTTAGAGAATTGGGGTTAGCTGTTACCCACGATATTGCTTCTGCCACAATTTTGAAGAAACAAGTGACCACATCTTCTTTGAATGCATAAATGCAGCCCAGTTCTGGCAAGACTTGCTAACCAGGGCCTCAATTGAGAGTAGGCAATAGAACCTCATCTTTTCACCTCAACAATGGCCTTCAACTTGGAATAAGCTTAGGAAAAAAAATCCCTTTAGATCACATTCATTGGGAAAACATCCTCCCTTTCTGTTTCTGGCATATCTGGCTATGCAGAAACCATAACTTGTTCAACAATAAAAATAGAATCAACACTGTCAACACCATCTCTAAAGCAACTGAATATTTTATGTTGATAAAAAAACACTTCTATCAAAAAAACTTTCCAAATCACTATTAAATGGGAGCCACCCAGAAGAGGTTTCTTTAAGCTGAATACAGATGTGGTAGCAAAGGGCAACCGGAGCGTAGGAGGAATAGGTGGTGTATTCAGAAATCATAATGGGGATTGGATTATGGGGTATATGGAGAATATGCCACATACAACCAACACTTTGACTGAATTGAAGGCTCTCCTAAAAGGACTGCAACTTGCTGAACAAAATGATTGGGTCCCTTTAGACATAAACACCGACTCGACCGAAATCATAAAAATACTAATTACAGGTAACCTAACATATGATCCTATGATTTGTGAATGCAGGTTATTAATACAAAGGATGGGCATGGTCGTGGTGAAACACACATACAGGGAGCAGAATAGGGTGGCAGATGCAATGACAAAAGAAGCAGCAAAGACAGTTTTTTTGGGTAGATCTAGCCTACTACCAGTTTCTTCGTTGTTTGCAAATGATGTATTTTGGGCAGACATACTAGGAATTGAAGTTGTTAGTAATTTTGTGGCATGTAATATTTACTCCATAACTCATAACGTCGATTGATGGGGGATCTCCAGTACCCCAGCAATGACAATACTATGTAATGTATTTTAATTAGTAGTTATAAATATTCACTTTTTAACCAAAAAAGGATAAAATAGTGAGTGACAATTACTGGAAATACAACTTATTTTAGCAAGATAAGTTGTTAAGGAATAATGGATTACTTCGGATTTCAACAATTTATAGATAACCAAAATCACCAAGGTAAGAAATCTATAGGATTTGTCCTTTAATGACGATATTGCAAAGGTCTTATCTTTTATGGTCTAGACTAGAGGTTACGTAACAAAAGTAGGATTTTTGTAAAAATTACATAAGAGGTTCATGTATGCAAAATTTTGCAGAAGCTACTTTCAATTTTAATAGCTCGTTAGGTAGTCTAGATTATTCATACCAGTAGTATAAGTATGTACTCTCGCATTTGGTTGGTATTAGGTTTCTTTGAATATATGTTGTCTTTTCCGTTTTGATCATCTTACTGTCTGGTTATATATGATGTTTTTACATGGTTTCTTGATGTTGTCCGTTCTTGCTTTCTTGTTACTATTGTGATACCTATAATTTTTTGCGCCGAGGGTCTATTGGAAACAACTTAGGTAAGGTATGCGTACACTACCCTCCCCAGACTTCACTATGTAAAATTATACTGGATATATTATTATAATGGCTTGGACACATTGTTTAAGTACAACTTAAAAGTGAGATAGTGTCGATGTTTATAGCACATACTCTAATTTATCAACTAACCAAGAGATCCATCTGCAGAAGCAATCATATCCGAGTGCGTCAGAAAAACTAAGTTTGTAACTTCTATCCTGCCACCCGAAGAACAAAGTTTGTAACTTTTATCTTGACCTTTAGGGGTGTTCATGGTTCGGTTTGAATCGATTTTTTCCTAAAAAAAATTAAACGAAGTAAATCGATTTTTAAAATGTTAGAATCAAACCAAACTAATTAAGCCGATTTTTTAGCGATTCGATTTTTGTCGATTTTTATTGGTTTTTCGGTTATTTATTAATTTTTTCTTAAATATGAGACATACACTACCAAACATATTTCGGCGACTATATTTTCAACGTAACACTATCAAACCAATTGCTCTTTGAGAAATCTATCATTTACCATGATATTTTATGATAATTGAATAAAATAGTGATGAATAATTTAAGTACTCAATTAAAAATCGATTATTTTAACATGAAATAATTCTTGTACTTAGTAAAAGTAAACTACCAACCAAACTAGAACGTAAAGGCAAATAATTAGATTATTGTAATAGCAAAGAATTAGACTTAAAATACAAACGACTAATATGTACCATAACATTTTAGAAACTTTATATAAAAATATACATATATATAGGTTTAATAATAAATTTAAATAGCTACTTCTATAGCCGATTTGGTTCAAGTTTTTTCGGTTAATTTTTTTATTAAAACCAAAATCAAACCAAATTTGATCGATTTTTAAAATTCAAAATCAAAACCAAACCAAACCTAAGAAGTATCGATTTTTTTGGTCGGTTTGATTCGATTTTCGGTTTGGTTCAGTTTTTCGGATTTTTATGAACACCCCTAACCTTACATAGAGATGATTAAACAACTTGCAAAAGTTGAGCCAAAAGACTATACTATCCTTCTCCCAAAACCAATATGCTAGTACATCTACAGAGGGCTTAATCAAAATAAGCTGATAACATTTCACTGAAAATCATCAACCGCACAAGGAAACAAACTCAGCAGCAAAGATTTTACACCTAGCTCGGACCCGCCAATAGTAATCAAAGCAATTGCAACTCCAGACTCATGGGGAACGTCTCACTTCTGGTAGGGATGAAACCTTCCGCTTGCAGCCCCACCATACCAGCTACCATCGCTGCTTGTATATCCTCTACCGCCAGCATACCCAGTGGGACCACCATAGCTACCAGCAGCCCCATAACTAGTGCCTCCATATCCAGCTGCTCCATACATAGGTCCACTAAACCCAAATCCATAACCATATCCACCATACCCAGAGTAAAATCCCGCAGCAGCTCCACCATAACTTCCTCCAATGTTTCCATAACCACCATAGCCACCACCGCTACCATGTCCGCTGTATCCACCATACCCTCTACCCATCCTTCCACCATATCCACCCCCAAACCCTCCTTCAGACCCACCAAAGCCACTGTATGATTTTGAACCACTACCACCATGAAGCTGCCTGCTCCCGTTTGTATATTCAGTACCAGCTCTTTTTGGCTCAGCCCTCTTAATTTCAACCTGAAGATGCCAAAATGTCAAAGAGCTGTATATATTTCATTTCACACAAGTACCACGGAGATAATTAATCATGATTAATACAGAGTCCACATGACTTACTTGTTTGCCACAGATTTCATGCATACGGCCGTTGTTTAAAACTTTTTCAATGGCATGTTCACTATCAAAAGTCACGAAGCCAAAGCCTCGGGACCGACCAGTCTCGCGGTCCAGCATGATTTGGTGCTCCAGAACATAGCCATAAGAAGAAAAATAATCCTTCAACTCATCTGCAATGAATCACTGGATTAAAACATCTATTCTAGATCATAGACTATAAGAACTCGTATTGAATTTTACCTTCGGTTAAAGATAATGGAAGACCGCCGACAAAAATTTTCTTTGTTTTTGGAGCTCCTTTAACTTGCATGTCCTCCTTAGGTACTGTCCTCTTCACTTCCACCTGATCCAATAATCATAGTAAATTTACTAAATACATACTTCCAAATAAACCAAAGAAAACATGACATTAAAAGATACTCCCACTCAAAAATCCTACCGTTCTACCATCTATGACGTGGTCTTCCTCTAAAACCTTATTCACAACTTCTGGGTCAGCAAATGTTACAAATCCAAATCCTCGCGGCCTTCCAGAGACCTTATCCATCATTATTACACAGTCAGTTGTCTCTCCAAACCTGCTGAAATATTTCCTAAAAGATTCTGGAAAAATAACATGTACAAAATAAGTATCAAGCTGAGAGTTGGATTTAAGAGTAAGAAATAAAGACAAAGAGGGCACAATATACATAGTTTAAAAATAAACTATTTGAAAGTGCGTTCTTACAACAATACAACAGTTTTTTTTAAAATCATTTGAATAAACTACGGATTCACCCAAAACCAGGCAAATACATAAGAAAGGAGATTCTACAAAGGAGAGCTTTATGCTCTGTAACAGATGTTTTCTGTGTGAGGATGCAGCTGAAACGGTGGAGCATCTATTTTTACATTGTAGCTTCACGTGGCAGTTTTGGTCTTTGTTTCTTAGTATGTTTGCAGTTTGGTGGGTATTGGCTCCGAACTTCCAGACTTTATTGTGCTGCTGGAAATATATGACACAAATCAGAGAAGAAAGAAGATTTGGAGGGCTATTCCCTTATGCTTGCTTGGACGGTTTGGCTGGAAAGGAATATGAGGTGCTTTGAAGGCAAAAAAGAGCCGTTATCCTTGGTCAAGTTCAGATGTCTCCAAAAACTATTGGGCAAAGTGCAAATAGTGTATTAAACTTTTCCGATATGTTGGACTTGTTGAACGTGATGAAGCTGTAATGTATAACAAGTACTATCTTAGTACTGAATATCAATAAAATCTTACCTTATCTAAAAAAAAAAACATAAGACAGGAGATAATTAACTCACGAAACTGAATTAACGTATCAGAGTAGCATATGACTTAAAGGGTGCTTTACTGTTTTCCTGAAGATGTTTGCAAAATGTCCCCCCCACCCCCCACCCCCACATACACACAAAAAACAAAAGAAGAAAAAAAACATGTTCCACCAAAATTTGAACGAGGGAACTACACCTTGTGATGCAGCTAAGATATATGTGCATGACTTTATTAAATAAAACACTAAGAAAAAGATGCTTATGATATTATTTAAAAACGAACATTTCATATTTCTGGGGCAGGAAACTCAAGGTATAATAGTGTAAACTGAAGGCCCAGGTTTCCACCTTCCTAATAAACATAAGAATTTCGACAGGAATTAGAGCTCTTCCCATATCAAGCTCATACAATTAGTAGGCTTTCAAAACTTTTACTACATCACAACCAAATCCCAATGAACAAAAAGCAGAAAAACTAGAATCTAGACAGCTACATTAGGAATTCAACAAGTAATATTTATCTTTAAAATTATCACCGATCCATATGTCAATTAAAAGGCTATACTAGTTGTCCAAGAAAACACCACATCTGTCTAAAAACAAGTCTAAGGAAAAAGAACCAACCAAATACTAAAACATGTTAAATCATATACAAGTGAAAAAGGAAATCGGAATCAGAAACTAGAATACCTTCATTGGTCTCCCAAGCAATGCCTCCAACGAAAAGCTTTCTAACAACAAGCAAAACCAGCAAAGTTACAATACTTTCGGCATGGCCTTATGCGTTTCGCCATCATCTAAATCCTAAAGACCCAAAACTAGAAGCTAAAAAACTAAGTACTAAGCTACAAACTAACCCTGCAGACGAATCATCGATTGAGTGCTTTAATTCAGGTACTGCACTATTATCTCCACGGTTTTGTGAATACGGCTGTAGTTGTTGACAGTTGCCATCATTTTGTTCAGCTACATCATAATCCATTTTGTTCCTATTGTTTCATTATCTATAAATATACCTGCAAATAAATGTGAGATTATTTCCAACTACAACCTAGAACTTTTTACCTGTGGTTCCGCACTTTTCATCTAAACCCTAACAAAAATCTTGACATGTAGTACCAGTGGCGAAGCTAGCTTATGGATTTATTAGGCGGAATTGAATATCGAGGAGAGTAATTGGAGGTCGAGAGCCTCTGTGATTGCAAAAACCCTAGCAGCTTTGCGCCCTTTTCGTATGGTGGAGATGGGGAATATTGCCGCCGCGCCAAGATATCGAAGTGAAATATCTCAGGTGGAAATAAGTATTAATTTCTTTTCTTTTTCGTCTATGTACTGCGACTTTGCTCTGTAATTTGGTTTATAAACAAAGTTATACACGAATCAACAATAATAAGTAATGCAAAAAAGACAAAAAAAAATTGCTAAATGTTTAACTATATATAATATAAAATAGAATATAATGTTTAATTTTCAAAGAAGAAAACAAAATAAAAGTTTGCTTACTATTACAGTATAAGGGTTTAGCTTTGTTGTGTTTTTAATCCATGTATTACTTAAAATAAACATAAATTCTCACAAAACTTGTGTATGTGTTATTTAGTAATAGGATTTAGGAAGACAAAAGTAACAATCAAATATTTTATAAAATAATACGTGGTTATTATGAGAAAATTAAAGGGAGAATTACACTCCTTATCACGAGGCATTTGCATCTATACCCGTTTTTTGTGTCACGTTTTAACTTGTGTCTGCTTTGCAAAAAAAATTGTAAGTGTACCCGTTTTTTCGCATAATTTCAGCATACGGGGCTGAAGTAGCAAAGGCAATCACGCAAAACTTCAGTATTCTAGTAGACGGGCATGAAGTAGCAAGTGTGCTGAACTTAAGCATAGTAGCTGAACTTAAGCATAGTAGCTGAAGTTTTGTTCTCTATTTGTTGAAGTTTTGTTCTCTATTTGCTGAAGTTTTTGTTTAACTTGTGCACGTCTTAACGCAAAGCTTTTGTTTGTAATTGCTGAAGTTTTTGTTTTTGTTTTTGTAACTGGCGAGTTTTTGTTTTGTAACTGGCGAACTTCAGCTCTAGAGCTGAAGTTTGTTTTGTAACTGGCGAACTTCAGCTCTAGAGCTGAAGTTTGTTTTGTAACTGGCGAACTCCAGCTTTGATAAACATATTTATGGCAATCATCCCATGAACTGAAGTTCCATAGCAGCACCAACAACAACAGAAGAAGAAAAAGAAGAAGAAGGAGGAGGAGGAGGAGGAGGAGGAGGAGAAAGGGGGCTGAATTTATTTAAAAAGTGGGTACAAGTTAAAAAAATTTTAAAAAATGGGTATTGTTAAATGGGGGCGACCAAATAGGGCGTCCCGTGCAATTTTTACCTTTATCGCTTGGCTCAATAGCCTATCAAAAAATGCCCCATGTTTGAAATTTTTACATGGCCCAAGTTATATATAATGTGAAAATTACTTTTCACCCATTAGCCCACACCTTCTAATTTTTTCTTTTTTTTCTTTGTTCTTCCTCTCCTCGTGTCCCAACTTTGCATCCCAAACTTTCTCCATCATTGTTATACTCCATCAACGCTCCTCAAGATTCAAAGCTGATAATCATTATTTGGATGAAGAAGAAAAAATAATACATACTAAAAGATTTAGTTTTTTTGGAGTCACATCGCTTCCTTCAATGTAGTGGAAATAATTGTGTTTGCACTAAAGAGGTTCACTTGGTAGGTTATTGGATCGCCAAACTAGAAAGAAGATATTGGCATGGTCTAAACTTGAAAAATAGAAGTCACCATTAAAGGTGTTTCAAAGCTTCGATTTCAGAAATTGCGTTTTTTGATTTGTTAGTTGTTTGGAGTGGGTGTTGTCCCAATTGATTGGAATCATCAAAAAACTTCAAAAATTAGTTGAAATGATTTGGAGTAAATTTAAACTAGATTTGAGTTAAATTTCAGAAGATCCCCAGGAAAGAAGAACATGTGAAGTTCTATTGATAGGATTCATTTGTATAATAATGTATAAAATTATATAAATAGTATATAATAGTGTATAAACAACTCTCATACACAATAATACATTATTTACATGTATTTGGTAAATTTCGCACGTATTCTTCTTCTTCTACACATATATACATAAGTATCACGAACGTTTTTTTACAATGCTTATACATCTTTATACACTTTTATACAATTACATACATAATGTACCTCTTTGTATAAAAGTGTATAATGCCGTATAAAAGTGTATAACCATCTCTGACGAATTTCTTATACGATTTCACTTGCAATTCTTGTTCAAAACTAGTTCAAAACTCCATTAAATGGCTTCAAACTTTGTATACAACCTACTTAGACTATTTCTAATAAGATCAAACAATACCCATACCAAATTTGTCACAAAATCATATTTAAAATTTAACAATATTAGCATTGAAGAAGAAGAGATTTTACGTTTTATCGCGTATGTTTTTACATTTTGGTAGATGAGATAGGTATGTATAAACTTGAGGAAAAAAGGAGAATGGAAACTCAAGGGTCTTTCACGCCGGAAGATCTAGAGAATCAAAAACATAAAATAAAAAATTCGATATGAGTTTATTGATTTGGCTACACATTTGCAAACTTGTAACTTGACTAAAATACTGTAAGGTCACCTTATGTATTGATCTATTGTGTAATTCTTCCAAAATTAAATCTCCAATAGGGGTGGGCATAGTTCGGGCAAACCCGAAATTCAAACCAAAAATTAATTTTTTATTTTATTTTAGATTTGATTTAAAAAAAAATTTGGATTGGATATTGGATTTGGTATCCGAAAATTCAAATTTTTTATATTTTATATTTTAGTCTATTATGCATATGTCAGTAGTAATAAGTTCAACATTCTACTAAGGGTGTTCACCGGTCGGTACGGTATTTAGACATTTCAGTTCAATATTTTCGGTATTCGATTTCTCAAAAAAAATGTTATACCAATACCACACTAATTAAATTCTGTATGGTTCGATTTTTTTCCTTTCGGATTCGGTTTATTCGTTTCGGTAACTTCGATTTATTCGATTTGATTACGAGTTCGCGCATAAAATCATAGATTGTAATATTCTTAATTAAAGTACTCAAAAGTACAAAACTAAGAACGTATAATGACAAAAATTTTGTCCAAAACGAGCAACAGAGAAGAGAAAACTGAACATAAAGGAATAAACTTGATCATTATAAAATTCTTGTACTCTCTTGGAATATAATTAATAATATATGTATTGTGTAATATAATATATATTTTGGTACGGTATGTATATTTCGGTATTTCATTTTGAAATTCCAAATACCATACCTTATACAATTTTTTTTTTAAACTTGAATCAAATATAATACTGAATACCAAATACCAAAATTTTCGATTTCGATGCGGTAATTCGATATTTACCAAAATATGCACGGCCCTACATCATACAATTATATATTATTTCGTATATTCAATATTAATTACTAAGTTACTGTTAGACTACTTTATGTTTGAATATGATTTTACTATTGCTACTTTTTATCAGTCGTATTAATGTCTTTGTTGCATTTTCTTTATAATAATTTCAATTATTGAATACTTTATCTGGATGATTGTGGTGAGAACGAGGAGCTTTTCAGGGAATTTAGCATGAGTAATTCAGTTGGATATTCATTCTTGTAAAAAAATGAAATATCTCAACTTATGAGCTCAAAATTGGAAATCCAAAATATCCAATCTGACTGATGCAAAATGTAACTTTATAAAATCCGAGCTTATTTGGTGGATTTAGGTTGTTAGCTCTTTATTCTGAAAAACTAAAAATTTAAATCGAAATTTTCATATTCAATCCGAACGGCCCAAACGCTCCCCTAATATCCACAAACTTCGATCAAACGACCTCAAATTGTAATGTTAAGACTAAAAAATATGTTTTGTTTATTTTTTAGAATTCAATATTCTTGCTACTAATGGGTATTAGAGTGAGTTATTTTATTAATTGTCTGTGTGTAAGCATTATAGTTGTCTTACTTCTAGACTGGATTTTTTTTCAAGGGAGTTTGAGAAACAAATCTTACTGCATTGACTAAAATATTTACTCATATCTAATGTTTGCGTTATATATATTTACTTATATATAACGTAAACGTTTTATTACTTAATCATAATTAGGTAATACGTACTTTTACTAATATATGCACTTAAGTATATTGCCTAATATTATTTATTATAAACATCGAATATGAGTAAGTTTTTACTCTATATTTTCTTATTGATATTCTAGTATTGTGTGAGCAAGAAGTGCATTGAATGAAATTTCTTTAATAGAAAAACTTATTTTCCAATGAATATTTGACTATACATTTGTATACGGACAAAATTAGAGAGTCTGATTTTGAGGCCACTGTGGCATTCCATGTCCGGCATCGAGAAGTTCGGGACAGAATTCGAAGCTTGGTCCCGAGGTGCATCCCTCGAGGGAGCGTATCGAAGGTTCCCTATGTTCGAGCTCGAGGAAGTACAAATCAATGACCGTCATGGAAAGGCGGGGAAATTTTCAAGGACACGTGATTAGAGCTGACCAAGTCTGCAAGAATAGTACAAATCCATACTGAGTCATTAAATAGTTGTACCAATAGCATTACCTTGTCATAATTGTACATGTACTATGTTGGGATTCCCCCTCCTATATAAATGGGACCCTTGTCATTTTGTAAAGATGATACAACAAGAACATTCTCTGCTCTCTTAACTAAACGTGCTCCGCCGTTATTCCACTTATTTATTACTTTCATCTATTGTGTTCATTAATTGTTCTTCATTTATCGTTCATTATTCATCATAAAGGGCCATCCTCGAGGCCCCCGATATTGTTATCCCTTCATCAAGCGTAACAATTCGACCTCGAGGCCCAATCCCAGCGAGCTCGAGGCCTAGCCTAGTAACAGCTTGGTTTGAACACCACTATTCTCATATACTCCCATCTTACTTCTCTTATTCACGCTTGACGTCTATTGCCTGACAACTAGTATTAAAATAAATCACATATTTTTAGAACCACAAAATCAAACATAATTGCTAATACCATTTTTAAGGTAAACAGTTCGGCGCCCACCGTGGGGCTAAAGATAATAATGATTACTTTAGTGATAATTTTCTGATAACACACGTTATTCTTCGCACTTCTTCTTGCCCAAGATTTTTTGACTTCGGGCTAAAAACATGTCAAACTCAGCTAATGCACCAGTGCATAGCAACAATGGCCTCAGTTTCCACGGGGAAAATAATGCAGCAGCTTCAGCAGCCGGTGTGCCACCGCTCAACCACGGAGCAGCACCTATTCCCAACCCAGTTGATGTTGGCTCACATATTGATGTAAGATATTGGGTACGAACGTCGGAGGAAGCGTGCAGGGAGAAGTCCAACCTGACGCACAAACAACACATGCTCAAAATGAAGTCAAACTACAAATTATTTTCGAGATGTTGCAAGCACAATAGGTTGCCATTGCTCAGCTGCAGAGTCAGCAAAAAACCCCAAGCACATCGGGGCCGAAAACGGCTCCTCGAATCAAGCCAGCACCAGAAAGATCGAGTAATAACGGGTCAGGAGCAGACCCCACCATAGTGAAGATGCTCGAGGACCTCACAAAGAGGATTGAATCGGGAGAAAAGAAGATAGAAGCTAACGATAAAAAAAATGGAGACCTATAACTCAAGGTTCGATCAGATCTCGGGCGCACCCCCAATTCGGAAGGGTGTAGATTCAAAAAAGTTCGTGCAGAATCCATTCCCATCGAGTGAGGCTACGAAGCCCATTCCGAAGAAGTTCAGAATGCTTGATATCCCGAAGTATAACGGTGCCTCGGACCCCAATGAGCACATCACTGCTTATACTTGTGTTGTAAAAGGGAATGACCTAAATTATGACGAGATTGAATCCGTCTTGCTGAAAAAATTGGAGAAACGCTCTCAGAAGGGGCCATGATGTGGTATCATAACCTACCCCCGAACTCAATGGATTCATTTTCCATGTTGGCAGACTCTTTTGTAAGGGCCCACCCTGGTGCCATTAAGGTCGCTACAAGGAAGTTCGATGTCTTCAAAATTAAACAGGGGAGAACGAGATGTTAAGGGAGTTTGTATCCCGCTTTCAGATAGAACGAGTGGAATTGCCGCCAGTCTCCGATGACTGGGCGGTGCAAGAATTCACTCAGGGATTTAATGAACGAAGCTCGATAGCTTCGAAGCAGCTAAAGCAAAATTTGATCGAGTACCCCGTTGTAACTTGGGCGGATGTACACAACAGGTATCAATCGAAGATCATGGTCGAGGACGACCAATTAGGAGCCCCCTCGGGGTCGGTATACCCAAGCAGGCTCTTGGAAAAGGAGTCTAGGTTTACAGAAAAGGGAATCGATACCAAACAAAGAAAGATACCAACCGTATATAGAAGATCGAAGAAACGCTTCGAGGCGCAACATACCCCGGAGCGATCGAGGCTAAGGTTCCCGGGGACTCATCAACAAAGCAAGGTTCAATAGGCATTCGAGGCCGGTGGATGACGCACCTCGATTGACCGAGTACAAATTCAACGTCGATGCTTCAGGCATCATGTCAGCCATAGGCAAGATCGGGGAGACCAAATGGCACAAGACCATACAATCAAATCCTTCCCAAAGGAACCCCCAACCTAATGTGTAAATATCATCGCACCCATGGGCACAAAACCGAGGACTGCAGATAGATTCGAGAAGAGGTAGCCCGATGTTCAACAAAGGGCACCTTCGGGAGTTCCTCAACGAGCGGGCCAAAAATCACTTTCGCGAAAGAGATGCCAACAGGAAAAATGAACCAGAAGAACCTCAGCACATCATACACATGATCATCATAGGAGTCGACGTCCCACAGGGACCCGTTTTCAAGCGAATAAAAGTATCCATCACCAGGGAAAGACAATCTCGAAGCTAAATACCGGAAGATGATCTTTCCTTCAACAAAGAGTACATCGAAACCTTGTCTCAGTCTCGTAATGACGCAATGGTAATTTCTTTTATTTTGAATAAATTTCAAATTAAACATGTGCTCGTGGACCCAGGATCTCGGCCAACATAATCAGGTCGAGGGCGGTAGAGCAACTCGGACTGCTTGATCAGATCGTGCCCGCCCCTCGAGTCCTCAATGGATTCAATATGGCGAGCGGAACGAGCAGCTGGGAAATCATCCTCTCATTCAACGTGGCCAATACAATTCAACACACCAAGTTTCACGTCATCGAAGGTGACAAGAGATACAATGTCTTATTGGGTAGGCCATGGATACACAGTATGAGAGCGGTGTCGTCAATCCTTCATCAAATGATGAAGTTTCCAACAAATGATGGAGTAAAACAGTATACGGGGAGCAACATGCAATGAGAGAGATGTTCGTGGTACATGACGTGACAACGACATCTATGCCTTCTACATCGAAGGAGCCAAAGGACAAGCAAACAACCAAGTAGCAGCCACAACTTACATTTTCGACTACACCCAAATGAGTAAATAAAGGACTGTGTCACGCCCTCGAAATGAGCAGTTTAAACATATCAAGGTTCAAACGCTATCACTGCTAAGGTACAACCCTCCCCCTTTTCATTTATGTTTTATACTAACCCATTGTAGGCATTCGATCAAAAGGAATCAACGCACCCTCCAGTCGAAGACCTTGGGTTTTAAAGCACGCGTTGCGCTTTTTTTTTCCTTAGATCGGGGTTTATCCCAAACTGGTTTTACCGACGAGATTTTTAATGAGGCAACATTTATATGCTACCTAAGGAGAACTCAACAAGTATTCAAGGCTTCTTCTCAAATCAACCTCAAATACTGGGGGACATTCCCCTGTGAGGTCACTGTATTGGTAAAAAAGGGTTTCACACGTAAGCCAGCTTTTGACAAATCAGCCAGTCACATGGACACAGGAAAACGCGACAACTGGATGTGATTCTTTGAAGAGGTACGATACAAAGAGGCACTATTCAGTAAACCCACGAACTTATCAGCCACTGGAAACTCAACTTGATCAAAACGGAAGAGAGGCACAGTCAGAATGATCTAGACAAAGTTACGGGCAGATTCAAGGACCCACAATTGATTACTCGAACATTATGTAACTGAACCCCAATTACCGTTATCCTTTGTAACGCCTCATTAATGTCATAATTAGTCATTAATGAGTAACCATAGCAAGAGTCGTACGTTATAAGAATCTCCTATATAAGGGAGGGGAATACAACTTGTAAAGGCATCTGATTCTCGAATACAATCAACTTTGATTTTCTATATTTCTGCAATATTGTCTATTATTCATTTTTCTCCATTACCTTGATTATCAGTAACCCGTATTCATCTTAAAAAATAAGTTTTTGCCAAAGGGTCTAATTCTTTGGTTAAACAAATTGGTTCCTTTACCGGGAATCTGATAATCTTTGTTTACTTTTCAAGTGATATCCTCTTAATTATGTCAAACTCCAACGACAACAACCAGAAAAGGAGTGGACCCAGTTCCAATGCCTTCGGGAACCCCACATGGTTCGAGGGAACAATCCCCAGAAAGATCCAATAACAACAATGGTGATAATGATCAAACTGTGGAACAAGATCGTGTAAAGCAGATGATTGTAGAGTATGTGAGCCAAGCTTTGCAAGAATTTGCGAGAGGATTACCGGCAGCGTTACCTACACCGCTGATGCCCCCCCCAATAACACCATCACCACGGAAAATCCTCAATCTGGGTTGGCAAATTCAGGAAGAGGAGATACTCATAATGAATCTCTCGAAACGAGACCAGGTATATCTAATAACTCAAAATTACAAAATTTACTGCTAACCATGCAGAAACATATGAAGGAGCAGAGCGATCGCATCGAACAAATTCTTGGAGTACCACCTATCATCAAAGGCATCGATGTTGATAGATATTCCCAAAAACCTTGGAAACCAAGTGCGGCACCCTTGCCTATACCCAAGAAGTTTAAAATGACTGACGTTCCCAAATATGAGGGAACAACTGACCCACGCGACCATGTGACTGCTTTCACTACTGGGGTAAAAGGCAACGACTTAACTAAACAAGAGATTGAACGACTCAACGTCAAGCATTAAAATTAAAACCACAAAAGCAAAGACGAAGACAAAACGAAAGATCTCTTTATATAAATGATGGTACTAAGGTACATTTACAACACTCCCACATGGAGCCTTTTTGAGATCTAGTCTATCGTTATTATCTAGGACTTCGTATTCTCCCCCTCGGAGACTTTGCCTTCATCAACCCCCTCGGGCCTAGCATCCTCGACAACTATTTCCTCTATGTCTTCAATATCAGCTTCATTGTTGGTAGAGAGGAAGAACTTGGCATTAATCTAGTCTGGTCTAGCCTTCTCTATCTCTTCCGAGAGATAAAAGCCCATATCATGAATCTCCTCGAGGGTCTCCCCCCGGGTCTACAACGGGCATATTCATTGCTTATTCTCTCCCGATCGGAAGCTCCCCGCAATTTCATCCGAGCGTCAGTAGCATCTTTCAAGTAGACAGCCGCCCTCCTATCAGCCTTTACTCGGGCCTCTTCATCTTCGGCTCGAGCCTCTACGACTTCGGCCTTCATATTCAAAAGACATGTTTCAAGCTTAGCAATCATGCTAGTCTGGACCGAGTTGCTTTTTCGAGCACTACGATTCCTATATCGAGGGAGGAGACCTTGGCCAAAGCATTCCTTTTGGAATAAACATGAAAATCTATTTGTGCTTTCAACTCATTGCATTCAGAATCAACCTGGTTGACCTCGCCTCGAAGGCGTTCCAGCTTCTCTATCTTTCTCTACAACTGAGAAATCGAAATGTTAGTTTTCGAATATGGGAGAAGAAGCATGTATTCCATTAAGATAAAGGTTACTTGTTTCTCGAGGTTGACTTTGTAATCATGACTTCGATTCTACTCCGATCGAAGGTGTATTGGCTCTCCCCGTTCAAGACTTTCCGCAACCTAGCCTCACAACGAAGCAGCTCAGACTTGAGTTTGTCGAAGTCTTGTGGAAAAGAAGGATCGGTTAAAAGGATGAAAGTACGAAGCTGAAAAGGCCAAAAGGTCACCAAAGCTCACCATAGAACAGAGCCGATGAGCCTCCTCGTAAGTCAAGTACGCGTCTACTGGTCTGGTCTCATCGGCCCCAATTGAACCACCCTGAAGAAGGACGTGATCACTGGAGACTCCGCTTGATTTAGGCGGCCCCCTGACCCGAGCATCCCTCGAAGTACCTTCGAAGGGAGAAGAAAACGGTGGTAAAGGACCTTCGCTCCTCCCCTCTTGAGGAACCTCTCCCTCGAGGCTAGAGGCCTCGGGTCCTACAAGCCTAACAACCTCAGGAGATTTCTCAGTTCGAGTCGTCGAAGTAGAGCCGTCCCTTTTGATTGCATTATCGTCCGTGCATCGGCCAATGAATATTAAATATTCTCTAGTGGTTGCATCTTCTTTATGCCTACGGGCAGGCCCCACTTCACTATGAATATTCTCGTCCCTCGAGGATCCCTCCCGCTTGTTATCCTTTCTTGGCTCCGAAGCTGATGGTCCTTCCTCCTCCTCAAAAGGGGACAGTCTCACCTAAAAAAATTCACCAATGCCTGCAACAAGGAAATTAGTGTACATAAAGGAAAGTACTCCTCGAGAGAAGGGCTACACGACATATACCATGGTGTTTAGCCTCCCATCTGCCTTTCGACATGTCTCGCCACTTGCGCTCATCATAAGTCAAAGAGGCCGCCAGTTTACGGGCCCAACCCGCAAGATCGGGGACCTCATTTGGCATCCACGGGATCGCTGCGGAGAAAGAAAGAAAACGTTCTTACGGAGTCTACCTCCACCAAGAACAAAAATAATAAAGTACAGCATGTCACTTACGCTAGAAATTCCATTTCTCAGGAAAAGGCAGGAACTCCGCAGGAATGATATCGACAGTCCTCACTCGAACGAATCGACTCCTTGATCACTGTCATCATCATCACTGTCAATAAAGGGCTTGATGGATCGGTGTCGCAGTGTAATTAGACCTCGATAATGTAAAGGTCAATACAATCTAATGAGGTGACTAAGAGTGAACTTAAGCTCAACCTTTAAGACGAAAAACCTCATCATCAACACAATCCGCCAGAAAGACGGATTGATTTGGGTCAAAGTAACTTGATATATTTAACAGAACTCGAGCACGAGTGGGTCGAGGGGACCCAACATAAAGGGGTACATATACACACTCAAAACCCCCTCTACATGGGCCATAATATCTTCTTCCCGGGAGGGTACCTGCAACATCACCTTTCCCCCCCATCTATAGTCTTTCCTCACGGCTTCGAGGTGTCTCTCTTCTATTGATTGAATGAAACTCGACGCATGTTCTCGATGGCCCGAAACGTTGAGTTCTCCATTGTAAAGTCTTTCGTCAAAACAAAGCAGTTCGAGGTTAGCTCGCCAAACGTCGGCGGCGTACCACCGTCCGGGTGAGAAGCAGAGGAAGGACTTACTTCTTTTTGATGAGCGGATGTAGACATAGTATCCATAACTCCTTCAAAGCAAAGAAGAAGATGAAAACTCGGGCGAAAGCTTTAAACTAAGATGGCGAAAGGACTGGTGCAAGAAGGGAAACTCTATAGAGAAAGAGCCAGTGACGTCAATCTCTCGTGCGAGTTGATCAATGGTATGGTCAAAGCTGTGATCAACCGCTACATTCTCATTTAGCAGGAACTGAGTCAAGAAATTTGGGAATGGTATTCGATCGATTATATTGCTGGACCGCACCAACCCCATTTGATAGCGCATCAGATGGCCCACATTCACTCTCTGCCCCGTCATGAGTAAGTAGAGCACACAAATCCTCTCTCGGCTGATTAAGGTGTCATGGTTGCATGGTAGTATCCGTGCATTAATCACTTTAAGCCACACCTGGGTTTCAGCCTTCATTTTCTTCTTGGGAAACCTTTTATGGCGATTTGTGGCTCTATCCCGAATCCAAGCAGCCCTGGACTCAACCCCACACAGTGTGTGCCTCACCTCTCTATAGTTGGGATGGCGGATGAATTGCTCTAGAGGCTCCACCGGAACATTTGGTGCACCTAGAAAATCGTATATGGCCTTGGCCGAAAAATCCACCAAGTGCCCACGAATTGGCACCAATCCCTCCTTGTCCTTAGGGTCGAACCCTACATAGAATTCCCAGACTAGGTTCAAGTTGATGTGACCATTGTGCCTGGACACATATCCTAAACCCAACTCATGGATGCTCCTCCAAATCGCTGGGAATTTTGTTCTCAGACTCCCTTCTTTAAAGGACCCCTCAGGGTGAACATGCTTTGGCTTGCAGCGTGCATACTATTTCCTGGATTGTACTGGTATGCTGTTGATACCATATTCCCGTTGACCAACGGGCTGTTGTTTCATAGCAGCAATAGCAGTTACTGCTTCCTCACCAGTCATACTAGAAGTAGCATCGCCCCCTTTTCTTTTCTTCTGAGGTGGTGGGGGTTTTGCTTTGCTTTTTGTTGGGGCCGAAGACGTGGCCGACCTTTCCTTTGCCTGTGGTTCTTCTGGGTAGCATTCTTTTCTTTTTCCTGCACAAATGATCAATAGTTAGTGGGTGTCACAATGTGTGTACAATGAGCTTTTCGAAGTTTCCAAGGTTACTCAGACTTCACCTTGGCGCGTTTATGAGAAATTTTCACATACGGCTTCTCGTGAGCCTCTTCACACTTAAAATTTCATGGAGTTCACGATGCATGACACTAGTGGTTTGTTTCCCGGAGACTCGGGTTCCATCTGGGATATGTATTGTCATTGAGGCATTACATCGAGCACTTGGCTAGCACAATTGCCATGAGAGCTCTTATGGACTTGAGGGACTACCTCATGTACCCAAGCTGGTTGGGGTTCCATAATACCACTTAGCTTCACAATTCCAGCCCATTCCTAAATGGTTCGGGGGTTGGGAATCACAATATGATACAATATGACCATGAATAGCATAAACCCATAAAGAATCACCATGAATCGAGGCGACACCTTTCATAATTGTAATACCCACTTCGAAGTAACAAGGGGTAGGGATAGAATCATACCTCAACGCTTGACGTGTGTTTGTCGGATGAAGTTGACCACGAAATCGAAATTGTGCAGATTTGGGGGAAGATGTGTGTGTTGTGAACTTGTGCTAGTGAATTTGGTGTTTGGGTGAAGATGTATGTTGTTGATGCGTGTGCAGTGAACTTGTTGTGCATTTTTCGGATGAAGTGGTGTTCTTGGGAGAGTTGGGGGGTGAATAAAATAAGAAGAGGGCATACCTGGCGTTTAATGTGCGTTTTGGTCTTAAATCCCGGACACCCTGGCGTTATCCAGGCGTTAGAGCTAAAAAACCCAGACCACCCTGGCGTTAGCCAGGCGTTAGGGATCTATCGCCAGGTCCCCCTTGGCGTTAGCCAGGCGTTAGAGGCTTATCGCCCGGCCCACCCTGGCTTTAGCCAGGCGTTAGGGGCTTATCGCCCGGCCCACCATGGCTTTAGCCAGGCTTATGCTAGCACACTGCTCCTTAACCCCCGAATGCATTCCCAAGCTCGTTAGTACCTATAATTACAAGAATTACTTCTAGCTATGCTAAGATTTAACTAAGCGATCTTCTCTCACCCGCGGCTTCAAGGTTCATGTTTAGCTTCTTGATGGCCCAATACGCCTTGTGTTCAAGCTCTACAGGCAAGTGACATGCCTTCCCATAGACCAACTTGTACGGCGATGCCCCAAGTGGTGTTTTGTACGCTGTTCTGTATGCCCATAATGCATTGTCTAACTTAGCAGCCCAATCCTTCATGTTCACACTCATCGTTTCTCCAGTATTTGCTTGATTTCTCTATTGGATACCTCTGCTTGGCCACTAGTTTGAGGGTGATATGCTGTTGCAACTCGATGACGGACCCCATACTTAGCTAAAAGG